>AWWV01010477.1:0-37206 GCA_001974805.1 Corchorus capsularis | reverse complement strand
GCTTGACTCTTCCTCTCTTCGACCTTAAATTGGAAGATAAACGGGATCCTCCAATTCAATTTCTCCAATCAAGGCTATTGTCAATGGTTCGAAGTAAGGCTTGAGTCTTTGCGCATTAACTTTAAATGGATTCCCTTTGACTGGATTAATAATTTCCACTGATCCATTAGGGTAAACTTGTATTATATCGTAAGGTCCTCCCCACTTGGATCTTAATTTTCCATGATGTTTGATCGAACTTGTAAATAACAAAACTTTCTGACCTTCATGGAATGTTCTTCTTAATATTCTTTGATCATGCAGAGCTTTAGTCTTTTCCTTGTAAATTCTTGCATTCTCATAGGCTTCATTCCTAATTTCCTCAAGTTCTTGCAATTGTAACATCCTTTGAATTCCAGCCTTGTCAAAGTTAAGATTGCATTGCTTAACTGCCCACCATGCTTTGTGTTCTAATTCCACAGGTAAATGACATGGTTTTCCAAACACAATTCTGTATGGGGACATACCTAGAGGTGTCTTATAAGCTGTACGATAAGCCCATAAAGCATCTCCTAGTCGCATACTCCAATCTTTTCTTTGGACGTTGACTGTTTTCTCCAAAATTAGCTTCACTTGACGGTTAGATATCTCAGCTTGTCCACTAGTTTGAGGATGATATGAAGTAGATACCCTATGGTGTACTCCGTATTTTTCAACTAGTGCTTGAACAATTTTATTGCAAAAATGAGTTCCACGATCGCTGATGAGGTATCTTGGTATTCCAAATCGATGAAGAATATTATTCTTCAAAAATTTGGCTACGATCCTTGCATCATCTTTCTCCGTAGCAATAGCTTCAACCCATTTAGAAACATAATCCACGGCTAGAAGGATGTAATACTTCTTGTCTGATGGAGGGAAAGGTCCCATGAAATCAATTCCCCATACATCGAAGACTTCAGCAACGAATATAGGTGATTGAATCATCTGATTCCTTTTCGATATACCTCCAACTCTTTGCATTGTAGACAGGCTTTGCAATACTCATAAGAATCCTTGAAAAGTTTAGGCCAATAGAAGCCGCATTCCAAGATCTTCCTTGCGGTCTTCTTGTGTCCAAAGTGGCCTCCACATTCATCTCCATGGCAAAATTTCAAAACGGATTGAGTCTCATTGTCAGGAATGCATCTTCTCATTACTAAGTCGGATCCTTGCCTCCATAAGTGCGGATCATCCCATAAATAATACTTGGCATCACTTATGATCTTCAATTTTTGTCCTCTGCTAAGATCTGAAGGTAGGCGACGAGCAACTAAGTAATTGACAATATCAGCATACCATGGAAGTTGAGAAACGGCAAACAATTCTTCAAAAGGCAGCACTTCATTGATTGCGATTTCTTCTTCCTTGCTTTCAATTCTGCTTAGGTGATCGGCAACAACATTCTCAGCTCCTTTCTTGTCCCTTATTTCGATATCAAACTCTTGAAATAACAAAAGCCATCGCATAAGCCTAGCTTTTGCTTCTTTCTTTTTCATTAGATATCTCAATGCAGCATGAATGGAGTAGATTATCACCTTAGATCCTAAAATATACGGTCTAAACTTCTCCAAAGCAAAGACAACGGCAAGCATCTCTTTTTCTGTGGTAGTGTAGTTCTTTTGAGCAGCATCTAGAGTTCTTGAAGCATAATAGATAACATGAGGTACCTTGTCAACTCTCTGACCTAGAACAGCTCCAATGGCAACGTCACTTGCATCACACATGATCTCGAACGGTAGTTTCCAATCAGGTGGCTTCACAATTGGAGTGGTGGTGAGTGCAGTCTTCAATTTATCGAATGACTTCCTTGCAATCATCTCCAAATTCGAACTCTACCTCTTTCTGTAATAGTCTACACATCGGTGCTGAGATCTTTGAGAAATCCTTGATAAATCTTCAGTAGAATCCAGCATGGCCTAAGAATGAGCGGATATCTTTGACACATGTCGGATATGGCAGGTTCTGTACAACGTCGACCTTAGCTTTATCGACTTGCATCCCCTCTTTGGATACTACATGGCCTAGAACAATACCTTGTTCTACCATGAAGTGGCATTTTTCGGCATTCAATACCAATTTGGTTTCAACACACCTTTTCAAGATGAGTTCTAGATTATTGAGACATTGATTGAAGTTATCTCCATAGACTGTGAAATCGTCCATGAAAACTTCCATCTTATCTCCCACATAATCTTGAAAAATGCTCATCATACACCTTTGAAAAGTTGCAGGTGCATTGCATAAACCAAAAGGCATTCTTGTGTAAGCATACGTACCGAAAGGGCATGTAAACGTGGTCTTCTCTTGATCTTCAGGTGCAATTGGAATTTTAAAGTATCCTGAGTAACCATCCAGAAAACAATAGTAGGCCTTGCAAGCTAATCTTTCCAGCATCTGATCAATGAATGGCAGCGGAAAGTGATCCTTCCTTGTGACGGAATTCAACTTTCTGTAGTCAATGCATACTCTCCATCCATTCTGCAATCTTTGAGGAACTAGCTCTCCATCCTTGTTTTCTACGACAATGAATCCGGATTTCTTTGGAACTACTTGGACCGGGCTAACCCATTTACTATCTGATATAGCATAGATGAGACCAGCTCCAAGTAATTTTAGAACTTCATCTTTGACAACTTTAGCAAGATCCGAATCCTATGCATGCATATAGTAGGACTTATTCCTTTGATATCAGCTACAGTCCATCCAATGGCTTCTTTGTGTTCCTTTAAGACTCTGATTAGTTGTTCTTCTTGTAAATTGTTCAATTTACTTCAAATAACAACAGGCAGGGTATCATTATCTCCAAGGAAAATATGTTTCAGGCCTTCAGGAAACGGTTTCAGCTTGACTTCTGGAGGTTGAATGATAGATGGTAATGGCTTGGGCGTTGGTTCCAGATTGATGTAAGAAATCGTCTCCACCTCCTCATTGAATGATAGTTCGCTGACAATCTCTGCTATCTCTTTTGGCATCTCGACTTCTGCTTCTTCAACGTCTTGCTGATGTAAACTTTTGGTGAGGATCACCTCAAGTTCATCTTTTTGATTGAGTGCTTGTACTTTTTCTGAATAAGTTCCAATTGTGTCAATGGAATAGATAGAATGAATTTCGGCAGGAGCTTCCATTGATTCACTTATGTTGAATACAATGGGCTTCCCATCGAATTCCATAGTGATTGTTCCTTCTTTTGCGTTGAAATCCATACTTGCTGCAATTAAAAGCGGTCTTCCTAACAGTAGTGGCATTTGAGGTAGATGAATGTCGTCTTCACTCATCTTCAGGACATAGAAATCTGCAGGAAAAACAAAATCTCCTATCTGCACTAAAACGTTCTCAACTAAACCTTCAGGTTTATGGTTAGTTCTATCAGCAAATTGGATAATAAGATCAGTTTCAAGCAGAGGTTCTATTTTCAATTGCTTATAAACAGAATAAGGCATGATATTAATCAAAGATCCATATTCACACATAGCTTTACCTACGTCATTCTTTCCTATACTACAAGGTATAGAAAAAGAACCTAAACTATTGCATTTATGATGCAATTTCCTTTGATAAGCAGCAGATATATTTTCATCCATGTAAGCATATTTTTCACCGTACTTAATCTTATTATTGCATAATTCTCTAAGAAAAGAAGCGTACCTTGGTACTTTGGCTATTTCATTAACTAAAGGGATATTTACCTCTAAATTCCGAAGTAAATTGAGTTGTTGAGCAAACCTTTGAGGGAATGGTAGTGGATCATACTTAGCTTGCATCTCCTCCATCCATTCTTCTTCTGATTGTTGATGTTCAGCGTCAGGCACGGCAGGTACATCTTTCTTGATCTCGGTTGAAGTCTTCATAACTCCTTGAATTGGCTCATCGAACACATCAATGGGTGGTAGTGTTTTAGGAAAATTAGGTGTTGGAATTGATGACATCGCAGGTACTTTCGGCAATTCCATCCAATGCTGGGTTTCTTCGATAGCGTTGATTCCTCTTTTTTGAATAGAAGGTTGTGAACAAACACTCATAAATTCAGCAAACATCTTTGCTAAATTTCCGCATTGAGTAGTCACTTCCTTTAGCTCTTTTCGAATTTCGGCTATCTCTGAATCCTTTGTTGCATCGGCTTCGTTGGTTGTACCAAATTGATGTATATTTTCCACCATAGTGTTGAGCAGCTTCCTTGCTTCTTCAGGGGTTTTGAATGTATGTCCTCCTCCACTGGCAGCATCGACATAGGTGCGATCTTCATAAATAAGGCCATCATAAAAGTGTTGAATTAAAAGTGCTTCGCTGATGTTGTGGTAAGGGCAACTTGTGTAGATCTGGTTGTATCTCTCCCAATATTGGTACCACTTTTCGCCTTGCAATTGTTGACAAGAGTTGATCTTTCTTCTGACATCAGCACGCTTAGCTTCTGGAAAATATTTGTTCAAAAATATTGTCTCCATCTCTTTCCAAGATTTTATAGATTTGGGTGGTAGTCTTAAGAACCATTCTTTTGCCTTTCCGTCTAATGTGACAGGAAAAGTTCGAAGTTTTAAGTCCTCTTCAGGCATCCCAGTGATTGTAGCACACTTCAGAAAGAAACTTTGCAGATGTTCATGAGGATTCTCATGATGTTCTTCTTGAAAAATCGGCAACATACGGATTACTCCAGGCTTCAGTTTGTAGGACATATCCATGGCTGGATAGTCAATACAAAGGGGCGGCAATTCACAATTAAAATTCAGCTCTCGTAACGTTTCTGATTGCTCCATCGAATCTATTCTGCAAAACAAGATGATCAAGTGCAAATCTAATAGAAAATAAAATAAGAGAAAAAGAAAATTAAACACAATCTCCCCGGCAACGGCGCCAAAATTTATGATCGGTCGTCAGCAATCATAAAAATAATTATCCCAACAATTACTAACTAAACTAGCTAGGGCAAGTAGGGGTCGATCCCACAGAGAGAACGACTCTTCCTTTTCTCAAACAAGACAAAAAAAAGAGAATTTTAAAGAAGAATTAAAATTAAATCTAACTAAGTAAATTAACTAAGAAAGCAATCAAGAAAATTAAAGAAAACAATTAATCAAAAGCAATGAATATTATTGAGAATAACAATTAAATAGAAACAACCTCCAACATAGAATTAATATCCCTCTTGACAACAATAACATGGATCATTGATATCTAAAAATTATGAGAACCTTGAATAGCCTGTCGGACTTAACCTAAATTACCTTAATTAGATTAGATTACCGATTAAAGTCAATCTATCCCTTTTACTCTTTCAGCAATCAATTACTTTTTTAGGGCTTAGAGATCACTTAGGAATAAAGCATGAAGAACAAGTAATTTAATAACAAACACAATGAGAAATTTCTCACCCATTGATTCTTTTCTCTCTTGGATGGAGGATTAATTCACATCCAATTGCTACATAAAATTAAGCTGGAGTGATTAATTCACAACCTAATCTAGCTAATGCTAACTCAATTTATCATGAAAGTGTCGACCCAGTCAATCAAAACAAGCAACATAGAATTCATACAGAGATCCAAGAAATACTCAAATAAATTCTCATATAAAAGCACAAAATCTCACCATGGAATTAGTCAAGAGATCAATTAAATTCTACATTGGAGAAAAGAAAAGGATTACTCACTCATAAATTGAGTGATCATCCATAAATAAGAAGAAGAAAACTTATCTATGGATGAGGAAGAGAGAGGGGCGGCGGCTCCTAGGGTTTTTCTCCTCCAAACCTTCAACTAAACAATATATCTTATGAAGAATAAAATTATTATCTAAAATCTAGACCTAAGGTGGCTATTTATAGTGGAGAAACAAGGGTAGGGCGGTTTAGGGCTGTCTTGGACTCCAAGTAGGATTAGGTGTCATCCTAGAATAGAATCCAAGTCAAAATAGGATTCTGGAATTATCTGGATTTCTGCAGAAACTTCACCGGCAGATTCGGGATTGAAAATAGCAGATTTGGGCTTCGGTCTTCAAAGTAAAGTTGTAGAGCTCGGAGTTAGCTTTCCAACGAGTATTCATGGGCTTCAAACGGACATCTGAGCAGAAAGTTATGGTCTTTCTTCCGAGACTGCGCTGAAATAGGGCTTATATCGCAAATCTACGGGATTAATGCGGGATTTGGATATTCTTTTGGATATTAGGCCCACAAATTGGGATTTTAACTCCAATTATAGGATTATATGGGCTAAGTATATTCCCATATAAATAATCCAAAATTCCTTAGCTTCAGGGCTTGTTCTTGGCTTCAATCCTTTGCAATTTTAGCTCCAATCTTCAGTTATTGCTCTTTGAAATAATTCTTCAATGATCTTCAAATCTTCAAATTATCTTCAAGAAATCTTCAAACACGAACTTTGCATCTCCAAATCTATACTCAAAATTACTTTGCTAATATCTGTGTAAAAAGTAATCAAAATAGCTCCAAAAGTAGTGAAAATAAGCAAATTCTCAATTTCACATCTCATAAAGACTAAAAACACAAATACTTAGAAAATAAGGTATAAATGCATATAAAAGTGATAAAAAGTATAGAAAAATAGCCATAAAAATAAGCATAATTTGAGCTCGATCAATGATCCATAGTTAATCTGATTGAATCATACCACTGGAGAAGAAGTATGCTTTATAATTATTGTTTGCTTTATTAATCTGCTTTAGATCTAGATTTCGATTTAATTTGCTTTGCTTTATTTTTAGTTTAATTGTTTTCTTTATAATTAATTTTCTCTAAACCCCTGTTTTCTAATCGATTTTTGGAAAAGATCTTTCTTTCTTTGTATCGTTCATCACATAAACCTTCTCTGTGGGATTCGACCCCTACTTGCCCTAGCTGTTCTAGTTAGTTAATTGTGGGGATTATTTTTATGGTCATAGACGACAAGATCATAAATTTTGGCGTTGTTGCCGGGGAAGGGAATTGAATTGAGAGAAAGTGAAGAGAGATTAGATCCAAGAATTAGTTTTTGTTTTTTCCGTTTTTTTCTAAAAAAAAAAAGTTTTTTCCGTTTTTCCGATTTTTCTAAAAAAAAATATTTTTCCGTTTTTAAAATTAGGGTTAGCGTCGATTTAAAAAAAAATTCTTTTCCGTTTTTCCTTTTAAAATAAATAAAAAAAAATTTTTATTTTCTGTTTCTGCTTTTTATTTTTATTTAAGAACTGTTACTGCTAAATTTTCTTTTTAGTTTTGTTTGATTTTTCTAGGAAATTGCATGCCAAAGACAAGAAGTAGTGGTATTGAAGGTTTAGAATTCAATCCTGAGCCTGAAAGAACACTAATTCAGAAGAAGAAGAAGACACAAAGCCGATTACAACAAGAAGAGGAGACATCCAATTCAAGTTCTCAATCTAGTTCTCCTAGATCTGTTGTTTCAACATCGTCAGAAGATATGACTGAAGAAGAGCAACCCAAAACTCTTAGAGAGTTAGCTGCACCAAACGTCAATGCCAAACGCTTAGTCATTCGTTACCCAGATACTAATGGAAACTTTGAGATTAAATCTGGATTTATTCAGATTTTACCCAAATTTCATGGTTTGCCTGGAGAAGATCCTCACTGACATCTAACTGATTTCCAGATTGCCTGTTCATCTACAAGTATTCAAGGTATTCCTGAAGATCAATTCATGTTAAGAACCTTTCCGTTCACTCTTATGGACCGAGCAAAAGATTGGTTGTACCTTTTACCCACTGGTTCAATCACAACTTGGACGAGCCTTAAGAAGCTGTTCTTGGAAAAGTACTTTCCTGCACACAAAGGATCAAGTATAAGGAACGAGATTTGTGGAATTAAGCAACGCCATGGAGAAACAATGCATGAATATTGGGAACGTTTCAAAACACTTTGTGCGAGCTGCCCCAATCACCAAATCAATGAACAGTTGCTGATCCAGCACTTCTACGAAGGATTACTACCGTTTGACAGATCTTCCATCGATTCTGCAACTGGAGGAGCTTTCATAGACAAAACTCCTGCCGAAGCTTGGACTTTAGTGGAAAACATGGCTGCAAATACTCAACAATTTGGATCTCGAGAAGACTTTTCAAGAGAAGGCCCTACAAGAAGAATCAATGAAGTTTCTACCTATTCCACCTCATTGGAACAACAACTTCAAGAAACGAATCAGCAAATCGCTTTGCTCACTGATTTGTTCCATGCGAATTTTTCAAGTGTGCCTAGGGTTTGCGCTATTTTGGAAGACAACAAGCAAGGAATCAATGCCGTGGGATTACAAGGAGCTTATCAAAGGAAGCCTGAACCTTATTGGAGACCTGAGCAACCAAGTCAACAATATGGGAACCAAGGTAATTTTCAAGGAAGGCCGAATTTTCAAAGACCTAATTTTCAATCTTCACAAGCTATCGAGTTACGACAAATCAAAGAAGCTATGGAGATGATGAGAAAGCAAAGTAGCCAATTAGCTAGTGATTTGAGTGATCTCAAGACACAAGGTCAACAAAGGATTCCATCACAACCAAAGGTACTTCCTAGAGAGAATGTCAGTGCAATTTCTCTAAGGAGTGGAAAAGAGTTGCAATACCCATATCCAAACCTTGCCGTACATCAACAAGAAGAAGGAGAGCCGAGCTACACCAAAGAAAATTTACAAAAGCATGTCGAAATCAAGATTGAAGATGAACCCAATAACAAAAGAGCTGTGCCGATTGAAGATTCCAACAAGGATGATGCCGTAATTCAACCCAAAGGAAAAGGTGTGTGCGATTCCAACAAGCCTAAAACCGATTCCAACCTAATTCCTTTTCAATCAAGATTGAAGAAGTCGAAGAAAGAAGATGATGATCAAGATATTTTGGAGATATTTCGAAAAGTTGAGGTCAACATCCCACTTCTTGATGCTATTCAACAGATTCCGAATTATGCAAAGTTCCTTAAGCAACTTTGTACCAACAAGAAACGATTACAAGGTAAGGTAAGCGCTGGAGCTAATGTCTCTGTTGTGCTTCAAAAGAGTTTACCTCCTAAGTGCAAAGATCCAGGTACGTTTTCTATTACTTGTTCTATTGGAAGAAGTATTATAGAGAATGCGATGCTTGATCTTGGTGCTTCTTTAAGCGTGATGCCTTATTCTTTCTATAAATCTTTAAATCTTGGTTCTTTGAAGAATACTGATGTTATTCTGCAATTAGCTGACGGATCTTTGGTTTATCCCAAAGGTGTTTTAGAGAATATCTTAATTAAAGTTTAGCATCTAATTTTTCCTATCGACATATTCATCATGGATATGGAGTATTCGAAAGATCAATGCCCTCTTTTATTAGGAAGACCTTTCCTAAAAATTTCTCATACAAAGATTGATGTATTCAATGGTTCATTGACCATGGAATTCGATGGTGAAGTCATCCACCCTAGAATTTCATCTCAAGTGCCTTTGAAATCTAACAATTTTGTTTATGTTATAAGTTCTAAGTTTGTTAAGAAAGGAGCTATTGAAGATTATTCATCAACAAAGCCTGATCGGATTTCCAAAGGAAGACAAAGGATAATGGACATTCGACAACGCTACAATGAGAACTTCCACCAATTTTGGAGGAGATTCAAGCAGCTGTGTGCCGATTGCCCTAATCATGGATTTAAGGAAGGAATTTTAATCCAATTCTTCTATGGAGGATTGGGACTTAAAGATCGAGTTCTTGTTGATTCTTTCAGTGTTAAGCCACTACATGAAAGAACCCCTGAAAGAACCCCGGAGAATGCATTCTATGCCCTTGAAGAATTATCTCGGAGGACGAAATCTTCAACCTCCCAAGAGAAGAAAGATCGAGCAAAAGAAGCTAAGAAGGAGCTAGAAGTCAACAATAAAGAAGTTCAACCACCCCTGAAGAGCGACCAACCAAGCAATTCAACCAAGAAGCAAGATATAGATCCTAAACATAGAGCTAAAGTTGGAAGTATTCTTCAACGTAAAGTGGAGAGTTTTCCCCAATTTTGGCAAAGGTTTAAGAAGCTATGTGCTGCTCATCCTCATCATGGTTATGATCAAAGAAGATTGGCTCAAAACTTCTATCAAGGATTAAGAATTTCTGATCGATTGTCTGTCGACACTCTCATCTATATTCCTCTGTTCGATCACAGCACTGCTGACATATACGAGATATTGGAGAGTTTTGCCCAGATGTTAATCAATACACCAAAGGAAGTTGCTCAAGGACTCAGCCCGGCTAAGCCTGTGCCGCACAAGCCATCTTGCCCGGCTATAGCCCGGCCATCGACATCACATGGCCGGCCAACACCGGCCAAGACAGCCCTTGCCGCACCTAGCCCGGCCACAGCCCGGCCACCCGACCCACACGTCCGGACGACACCAGTCGACGTCATGTCGCCTGCCCGGCCTAGCCAGGCCACTGCCGTGCCATCCATGCCGCATGCCCGGCCATGCCCGGTTAATGCCGCGCAGCCGCCCAAGCTTAGACCGACCAAGTCCGCTCCGCTCCTTCTGCGCATCCGCCCGCGCCATGCCATGCCATGTCCGCACCAGTCCGCGCCACTAGCACTTCGCAGCCGACCATGCAAGCTTCTAACCGAGACATCACCGCGTCATGCCCGGCCTATACCATGTCATCCGCGCGCCTAACCGAGCCACCACAAGGCTTTCCCGCGCCGCCTCAAGCCATTACCATGCCATCGCCAAATCGTGATTCTTTTATCCTTTCAAGTCTTGATAAAATTCAACTTGAAACTATCAAAATTATTGAAGAGAGTAGAGTTATCGAGGACCTGTTGAAGGATTACACCCAAAATTCCTTCACCCTTGAAGAATAACCTTCTTTAAGGCAGTCTAGCCAAAGACCTTAAAGAAAGGCGCTTATTGGGAGGCAACCCAATATTATTTTTACTAACCCATAATTTTTCTTTGTTTTATTTTTCTTTTCTTTTTTAGGATTTTCCATACCAAAGAAGAGCAATAGGAGCTTACGTTTTGGACAATTGCAAAGCAAGAGAAATTAAATGGAGAATATGCCCCTTGCCGATTCCAAATCCTCATTGGATCCAATTGGAGCTTATGCTTGGAGAATAGAGAAGCTTTCTTTAACTATATCTTTTTCTTGCAATGCTTTGATTGATTTTTCTTTGATATGCTATTCATATAGATATAGGTTATATAGGTTAATTAGGATTTAAAGATGCATATTTATTTTTGCTTTGATTTACAACGCTTGTTAATACATTGGGGAGAATGTATCTTTTAAGGGTGGGGGAGTGAGTCTAAATGCATAATTAATTGGTAAAATTGGCATAATTTTTTCGAAAATTTTGATAAAATTTTGATTTTATATGCTTATATTGAGTTATTGATTTGATTTTTGATTGATGATATCTTAGAATTTTTAAGAATGTTTGATTCATTAATTTATTTATAGTATGATATCTTATTTCTTAGATTAGGTATAATTGAAGTCTGTGATAATTGCTTACTATGGATTATTTCTATGATTGCCTATTTTTAGAACTTGTGTTTAATTTTTATTGAAACTACACTTATGAGAGTATTTTATGAATATGTCAAAAATAAGTGTGGGGGACTATCTATATTAGAAGGGTAGTTTTAAAAATCTTTTTCATAAAATACAAGAGTGTTTTTCATGCAAGAGGAGAAGATATATCTTTTGCCTTAAAAAAAATTAAAAAATCCATTGTTGTCACTCTTCTCTTTAAACAAAAGGAGTTAGTAACCCTTGGGAAGAGGATAAGAGGCATGGATCGGCAGAAGTATTGTCCCTCTAGAGTGCTAGTAGCCTCACAAATAAAAATAAAGGGCGTTAGTAACCCCTAAGCATGAACACTTTGAGGTTAGTAACCTCAATTTTCTAAATCAATTACCCTTTGAAAAAACTATTATAACCCATGCGAAATTCTTGATTTGTATTCATGATATGCAATTGTTTGAGTAGTGGATATAAAGATGAAGACATAAGCTTATAGGAAGAAGTAGTTATAGTTGTGATAAATGATAAGTGATTAGAGCTACTTTGATTATGGTTACTTAAGAATGAGGATGCCTGCTATAGCTTGATCTATTGAATTAGATACTCTTAATATTCTTTGTTATTTTGATTTCATAATTGAATTGATCATTGATATATGTATGTGATTCAAAGTTTTTCAAAAGATTTGAATAAGACTCACTATCTTAAATCTTAATTTTTGTTTGTCTACACTAGTTTGCTAGGGACTAGCAAAGATTTAGTGTGGGGGAAATTATGATCGAGCTCAAATTATGCATGTTTTTATAGCTATTTTTCTATACTTTTTACTATTTTTATATGTGTTTTTACCCTATTTTGTTAGTATTTGTGTTTTTAGGTCTTGAAGACAAGAAAAGTGAAAACTTATTGTTTTTCACTCTTTTTGGAGCTATTTTAGTGACTTTTTACTCAACTATGGATTTAGCCATTTGGAATGAAGATTTGAAAATGCGAAGTTCGTGATTGAAGATATTTTGAAGATTTGAAGACAATTGAAGAATTAATTCAAGAAGTAAAAATTGAAGATTTGGAGGTTATTTGCAAATGATTGAAGCCAAGCCCAGAAGAAACCCTGAAGTTGAGGATTTTTGGATTATTTATATGGGAATATACTCAATCCATATAAACCTATAATTGGAGTTAAAATCCCAATTTATAGGCCTAATATCCAAAAGAATATCCAAATCCCGCAATAATCCCGCAAATTTGCGATATAAGCCTGGTTTCAGCGCAGTCTTCGTAGAAAGGCCATAACTTTCTGCTCAGATGTCCGTTTTAAGCCCATGAGTAGCCGTTGGAAAGCTAACTCCGAGATCTACAACTTCTTTTTGAAGTGCAAAGCCCAGATCTGCCATCTTCAAGCCCGAATTTGACGTCGAAGTTCCTGCCAGATTCCAGAAAATTCCAGAATCCTCTTTTGACTTGGATTCTACTCTAGGATGACACCTAATCCATCTTGGAGACCAAGTCATGGCTAAAACGTCCTACCCTATTCCTCCACTATAAATAGCCACCTCCTGTATCACAAATCACATAGTTTTACACATTATAGATATAGATAATTCTCTTTTTCTACCTTTCTTTAGTTTTTAGGTTTTTCTCTAGTTTTAGAAGAGGGAGAAGTCGACACCCTCTCTAGCCATAGAGGGGTGCGACGTCCCTAGGGTTTCAAGGGGGAGAAATCGTTCCTCCCTAGTCCTGTAAATATTCTTATGCCTCTCATGGATTTTCCTAAGTCCATGAGTAGCTAAACCTTTAATACTTCTGATCCTTTGGTGAATTCAATCAATTGATTATGGTGAGATTTCTATACTTATAATTTTGTGTTAAGTTCTTGATGATAGTAGTCAAAACCCTGTTTTAATTTTATGATTCTGAATCTTATTTGAGTTATGTGGCCACTAACGATGTAAGAGGAAGGTCTATGGCTAGATCAAGCTTAGAATTAATCACTCAAGTTTGATTGTATGTAGCAAATTAGGTTTGTTTAATCGCTGCTTAATGGGTATTTGTCTATCGGAGGGCGAGAAATTTCTCTTCGTATGGTTCTACTTTGTAGGCATGTGTGTAAAATTAATTAATCTTAATGCTTTGTTCTCAAGTGATCTTTAAGCCCTAAGAAAGTAATTGATTGCTGAAGGAATAAAATGGATAACTGCAGCTTTAATCGGCCTCTTATCTAAAATACATGTTGGGAAACCTATATCAGTTGTCAGTCAAGAATAAGATGCTTAATTCACCTTTTAAGTAGTATGCTTTATAATTAGATGATCCATAGTTAATCTGATTGAATCATACCACTTGAGAAGAACTATGCTTTATAATTATTGTTTGCTTTATTAATCTGCTTTAGATTTAGATTTAGATTTAATTTGCTTTGCTTTATTTTTAGTTTAATTGTTTTCTTTATAATTAATTTTCTCTAATCCCCTGTTTTCTAATCGATTTTTGGAAAAGATCTTTCTTTCTTTGTATCGTTCATCACATAAACCTTCTCTGTGGGATTCGACCCCTACTTGCCCTAGCTATTCTAGTTAGTTAATTGTGGGGATTATTTTTATGGTTATAGACGACACGATCGATGATGCATTGCCCAATTGTGTGTATTGTATACATGAAAGCCCATGAATGTAGGGAATGTGTGAGGAATTATTCCAAAATGTAATGGTCAATTAACTTCCCTTCTTAATCAAATGCCTACTTTTCCATTTTCACACTTTGGCCATGACTTAGAGATAATGTGCTTCAATCGAAAGCCTCGACTCATTAGTCGCATGATTGCTCCTTTTTGACACCTGCCACAGTTCCAAACAACTTCACAAAAAACCATCATTTCTGAATGATCATAATAAACACTAGCTATCTCATTTTCTCTATGAACATGCCATGGATGCAATAGGTATTGCCCCAATTTTCAGAATCATTAATTCTTTACAAACAAACCTTGTGAGACTTTTAATTTTTTTCCAAAAGAGAATTGGTGAACACCATTCAGAATGCCCCTTTAATCACGGAACTTTGACTATTTGGAAGTGATCGGCGTACTTCACCCTTGGCTCACAAATGGAAAGCAATTTTATTAGCAAAAATTTCCTTTTTCGAAAGTCATTTTCAAGCACAATCAAATCAACATTCATTCAAAACATTTTGAGTCAACACAGACCATTCAGGCATATGGTTCAAAAAGTGGGCAGAAAATATTATCAAGGGTATGGCTTCAATGAATTGGCTCCTAGTTAAGCCGAACTTTTTGTGATTTTTCCTTTTTGATTGCCCATGAGTTAAACAACTCATTCATCTGATAGAGGTCTCATTTTTTAGTGCTTTTTGTTGTGACCTTCAAGAGATTTTGCAGATTCCCATTATTGCTCTAAACTGCCCTTTTTGGGTTTTTACCCTAGAGCTTTATTCTTTCCTTTTTTTTTCTCTTCTTTCTTTTTTTCATTTTTTCATTTTTTTTTGTGCACTTGAAGACTCCGAATTAACTCAAAAACTCTTTTTAAAAGTTTTGACCAAAACATTTTGCAAAAAGGACTATTTTTGTTGAGGAAAAATCTCTTCTCGAATATCCTCACTTGATCAAAGATGGACTTTTATTAGGCACGTAACATAGGCTATGGTACATGGTTGCCAAAGAAAAGATATAAAGGCTCAAAATGTATTTAAGGGTGTTCGAATCAAGGATCATTTTTCTATCCCATGAAAAATCATGTCACACTTATTCTTTCCTCCATCATATGTTCCTTCAATTTCTTCTTCTTTTTCCTTTCACTTTCACCTTCCTTGTCAGATTTCATTTCTTCATTTCCCCTTTCATTTTCTTCTTTTTTTCTCTTTTTTCTTCTTTTTTCTTTTTTTTTCACTTCTTCATTGACTTTTGAATTTCTTGATGGAGTGATCTCAATGCCTCTTTGTGAACTCAACTCATTACTATTGGGGATGCCCCATTTCGAACTTTGAGTGCAAACCCTTTCCTTTGAGGCCAATCCTTCTTCACTTTTGCCCCCAGTGTGGAGGGTGATCCTTGATTAGGGTGCATCTGAAAAGAAATTCATAAGGCTCAAAGGGGACAACTATGGACATTTTTACTACAAGTGAAGAGAATATGAAAGAAAACCCGTTATCACTTCAAGATTGGACATTTTCATTGAAGAGGTTCCTCGTGAAAACGAGTTTCGAAAACCATTTTTGAAAAACATTTTTGAAAAAAAAACAGTTTTGAAAATCATGACTCTTTTTGAAAATCACTTTGTTGGACTCCTCTAATATTCCAAGTGCTTTTTCTTATTCTTTTTCATTTTTTTCATTTTTTTATGGGAATTTCTGGATCGATGTCTCTTGCCCCCTTTTTACTCGGATGACCTTTCTTTGTGAAATAGATTTTGGAAATCTTGTATTCCACTAAGTGAAGACCGATTCAGTTAATCAAAAAGGGGTATAATTGTCTAACAACTGGTATGATCTGAATGTGTCCAGTCGAAAAAAATTTGCCCCGAGGAATAAGAATGTGATGGTCTTGGCCTTTTGAAATGATTATCTCTAAAGGAAGATAGGCCACGTTGATCTTTCTAACGTTTAAAAGAAAAATGTGAGGATTTGGCTCAGGGGCTTCTTTTGGTTTCAACGACGTTTGAGTTTGTGTTTTGAGCACAGTGTTGACAAAATCCAAGTTTTCACATTAAAATCCAATTTTGAACCATCCCATATTGAAAAAAATTTCTTTCTTCATTCATTTTTTCTTTTTACAAAATTCGTTATTCCTTTGCTCATTGTCTGGACAAAGATCATCGCCCTTCCAGGTGCCTTTTGAGAATTTGTCAGGGGTCTTACCAAATGGTGAACACCAAACCTCAAAACTCTTATAACATTAAATCCTGAAAAAAAGTTTTCTTCTTTTTTATTAACAAAGATTACTAACAAAAAAGTAAATGATCTAAACTAGTAGAAACAGTAAAACATAATTGAATCTAAAATGTTATGCTCATGCCATGCTCCTGAAATGAGAGTTTCAAAGTTTCGAAAAATTCCCCCTTTTTACAAGCTTTCATCCCTTCCTTTGATTGAGTTGAAGCTAGGCGGCCTTCCATTGCTCGAGAAGTTCAGGAGTCAGTATACCACTCTTGATCAAGCCCCCAATCTTCTCCTTTAGTTGCCTACAATTTTCTGTTGAATGCCCAACAACCCCCATGTGGTAATCACATTTACTGCCCGGGTCATAACTTCTTGCTGATGGATCAGGAACTGATTTCATGGCTATTGGAGAGATAAATTGGTTCTGGATGAGTAGCAGTAGGAGATTAGTAATTGGGATTGACAATTGAGCAATCTTGGATTGATTTACAGCTCAAGCCTTCTTTCTGGGTATGAACTTGCCATGCCTCGTATTTCGATCAACATGCCCCACATAACTATGCTCACCCATTTCGCTTCCTTTCCTCTTTTTCTGCCCCTTGTCATTTTCCATCCCAGCCACAATCTTTCCACTTTGAATAGCATCCTCAATCATCTCCCCAAGGCGAATGAGTTTAGTGAAATCCTCTGGCCACTTACTAAGCATCATTTCAAAATATGGATTAGAAAGTGTTGGAATCAAAAGATCTTCCATATCCTTTTTGGGTAGAAGAGTCTTAACCTGCATCGCCATATCCCTCCATCTCACTGCATATTCTCTAAAGGTTTCACCTGATCTCATTCTCATCTTTGTGAGTGTTGTACAATTTGGCGTTGTTTCTATCACGTATCTATAATGAGTAAGGAATGCCTTTGCCAAATTTTCCCATGTACCAATACAGCTGGCCTTTAACTGAGCATACCATCTTGCTGCTTTCCCTGTCAAACTGTCTTGGAATCAAAAGATCATTAATTTCTCATCATGAATGTATGGGGTCATCTTACGACAATACATGGTCAAGTGTGTCTTGGGGCAACCAATTCCATCGTATTTGTCAAACTTGGGCGCTTTGAATCTTGGCGAGATGATCAGATCTGAAACCAAACAAAGATCCTTCGGGCGAACAGATCCATATATGTTGGTACCCTCAATATCTTTCAACCTCCTATCTAACAGTTCATACTCAATCTTCTGCATCTCAATCTGATCCCCTTTCGAGTTTAGAAATCCTGGGGCAATGCTTGTATCCAAATGATGGAACAGTTGCTTTTGCGACCTTTGTTGTGTTGTATTAATAGGACCTGACTCTATCAAATGTTCATTGTCCTCTTGTTTGAATTGCACATCAGTCCATTCCTTACTTGGTGTCAAGCTCAACTTTTTCGGCATTGTTTCTGATACTTGCCCCATCTGTCCTAAATTTTTCTCTATCTTATCTACGTGATCAATTGCGTCATCCATGGTTCTCATTGGGAATTGAGATCTTTTTCACCTGCTAACAAGGAATTAACAATTAGAACCTTATCGACAATGGACCCCATCAATCGTCTCCCTAGGCATGGCCTAATTAGGAAAAAGCATTTCCTCTAGAGAGTGTTAGCATTAATCTCTGGGTTTGATAGAGTCTATGCAAGAGAAGCTTAACTGATACGAATCTAGTTCCAAATCGGTTCAAATCCACCTTTGAGACCCGCCAAAGATCAACTTGAATCACCAAATCTTCTAGACTTGTATGTCGACAGTCTTCACTAAGTAAATCCTCCTTCGTTTGTCGGCCTTAGACCTTCAATTCGACCTTCAATTGAACACCTAAAATCACAAGATTCACAAACAATTAAGCAATCACAACCCAATTGTTTGCTAGGACTCTACAAGATTGAAGAACCCTAAGTTTGCTCAAACTAGAACAATGAAGCTAAGATAATCAATTTGGGAAAATAATCCTCAACTTTATTAATCAACTCAACTTATGTTTTCAAGAGATAAAAGAGCCCTTATATAGGGGAAGGGTTGGCGCACAACCTACTCCAAACCCAAGTCCTAATCCTATAAGGGCGGCATACATAGATGAATCTAGAAACTATCCTAAAATACAACCAATAGGAAAATAGATGAGGATTGGACTTTAATTAAACAAGGCCCAACCCTAATCAAGGTCCAAACTAAATATTTAACTAAACTAAGATAGAATAAAGGCACAATTGGCTAACAATGATAAAGCCTAAGGACCATCGATGGAAATCATGGTGCAGACCATGGAATCGCATGGAATATTCCTTGGTGTGTGATCTTCAAATCGGTCCAATGGATCTTCAATGGTCTTCAATTCTTCAAGATGAGATCTTACAAAGCCCACTAAAGCATCCTTAAACCTTTTAGCCCGTGCCCTTGTAATTGGTCCGGATGGCATGGCTAAAGGGTCATGTGGCCGGTTGAGCTTAGGCGAGGCCGGGTCATGTTCTCTGGCATGCGATGGTGATGGCCGAGCATGTGGCCAGTCAAGTGCTTGGCCATGTGCGATTGGACCATGGCTTGGCTGGTCATATGCGATCTCCTCTCCTCCATGTTCCTCCAAGCTTCCTTTAAAACCGGGATCAACCATGACATCTTCCAAAGACTCCGAGCGATCTTCAAGTTTATCCGAGCAATGGTCTCCATTAGCTCCATTGTGCTCTTCTAAGCCATGATAAGCCCTTGGCGCATCATCCCCTCTCCCTTGAAAAGGATTTGTCCTGAAATCTGCATCACTATCAAACAAAGATAAGTCTGAAACATTAAAAGTAGCACTTACATTGCCATATTCACTTGGAAGATCAAGCTTGTAGGCATTGTTGTTGATCCTCTCCAAGACTTGGAATGGACCATCTCCACGAGGTAAGAGCTTAGACTTTCTCTTTTGAGGGAACCTTTCTTTCCTTAGATGCAACCAAACCCAATCTCCGGGTTCAAAGATGACTTCCTTGCGCCCTTTGTTAGCATTCTTCATGTAGTGTTGCGTTTTCTTCTCAATTTGAGCTCGAACCCAAGCATGAAGTTCCCTAACATAATCGGCCTTCCTTTGTCCATCCATGTCGACTTGCACACTCGAAGTTAAACTCAACAAATCCAATGGGGTTAAAGGATTAAAACCATACACAGTTTCAAAAGGTAAATATCAAGTAGTACTATGTATACTTCTATTATATGCAAATTCAACATCAGGTAGACAATCCTCCCAAGTTCTTAAGTTCTTCTTAATTAATGCCCTAAGCAAAGTAGACAAAGTTCTATTAACTACTTCAGTTTGACCATCGGTTTGAGGATGACAAGTAGTAGAAAATAACAACTTAGTACCTAACTTAGCCCACAAAGTTCTCCAAAAGTGACTTAAGAACTTAGCATCTCTATCACTCACAATCGTCCTAGGCATTCCATGTAGTCTAACAATTTCTTTAAAGAACAAATTAGCTACATTGATGGCATCATCCGTTTTAGTGCATGCAATGAAGTGTGCCATCTTAGAAAACCTATCAACAACCACAAAGATAGAATCTTTACCTCTCCTAGAACGAGATAAACCTAACACAAAATCCATACTAATAAGAGTCCATGGTTCATGAGGAATAAGCAAAGGAGTATACAATCCATGAGGTTTAGATGTTGATTTAGCTTGCAAACAAACAATGCAACTAGCAACATACTTCCCTACATCATGTCGCATGTTAGGCCAAAAGAAGTGTTCATGCAATATGTCATATGTTCTATCAACTCCAACGGGACCCATTAAACCCCCCTCATGCGATTCCCTCATGAGCAAGATGCGCAAAGAACAAGAAGGTACACACAATCTAGATTCCTTAAACAAAAATCCATCATGCTTATAATACTTTCCAAATCCAGAATTTTCACATGCTTTAAAGATTTCGCCAAAAGAAACATCACTAGCATACAATTCCTTAATATACTCAAAACCAAGAAACTTAGAATCAAACATGGAAAGTAAGACATACCTCCTTGATAAAGCATCGGCTACAACATTCTCCTTACCTTGTTTGTATCACACAACATAAGGAAAAGACTCACTGAACTCGCTCCACTTAGCATGTCTCTTGTTCAACTTTTGTTGGCCTCTTAAATACTTCAAGCTCTCATGATCATACAACTCTTTGTCATAGGTTGGATAATTCAACGAAGCCCCATTCAATTTCTCACTAAAGTATGCGATTGGCTTCCCACCTTGCATTAAAACAGCTCCAATTCCAACCCCTGATGCATGACATTCAATCTCAAAAGTATTGTTAAAGTTAGGTAAAACAAGCAAAGGAGCATTAGTTAATTTTTCCTTCAAGGTCTCAAATGCTTCTTGTTGTTCTTTTCCCTACTTGAATGGTGCATTCTTTTTCATCACACTAGTAATAGGGGCGGCTAAGGTGCTAAAATCCTTAACAAACCTCCTATAGAATCCGGCTAGTCCATGAAAAGATCTCACTTGACCAACATTGGTGGGGGTTGGCCAATCTTTGATTGCCTTGATCTTCTCCTCATCAACCTCTATACCTTGCGATGACACCACAAAACCAAGAAAAACAAGCTTGTTTGTGCAAAAGGTGCACTTCTTAAGGTTAGCATACAATTTCTCAACCCTAAGTACATCTAACACACATCTTAGATGCCTAACATGCTCATCTAGGTTTCGGCTATACACAAGGATATCATCAAAATAAACAACAACAAACTTGCCAATAAAAGCTCTTAAAACATGATTCATTAATCGCATGAATGTGCTAGGTGCATTAGTCAATCCAAAAGGCATAACTAACCATTCATACAACCCTAATTTAGTTTTAAAGGCAGTTTTCCATTCATCACCCTCTTTCATACGAATTTGATCATAGCCACTCTTAAGATCAATCTTAGAAAATAAACAAGCACCATGCAATTCATCTAGCATATCATCTAATCTAGGAAGAGGGTGACGATACTTTACCGTTATGTTGTTTATTGCTCTACAATCAACACACATTCTCCAAGTTCCATCCTTTTTAGGAACAAGCAAAACAGGAACTGCACATGGAGAAAGGCTTTCACGCACAAAACCCTTTTGAAGTAGCTCACTAACTTGTTCGTCTCACCACCATGTTGAACTTTGTTGTCATATTGCCATGGTCGACCAAGTAGTACATGGCATGCTTGCATGGGCAAAATATCACATAAAACATCTCCTTTGTACCTGCCCAAAGAAAGAGAAACTAAAACTTGTTTGTTAACCCTAATCTCCTCCTTATCGTTGATCCAACCTAAGCTATAGGGTTTAGGGTGTTTTGTAGTGGGTAATTGCATCTCCTTCACCAGATATACACTAGATATGTTTGTACAACTCCCACCATCAATAATCACACTACTAGGCTTCCCATTCACATACATCCTAGTATGAAACAAGTTCTCTCTTTGATTGTTCACATCTTCTTTTACATAAGCACTCAAAGTTCTCCTAGCAACCAAACTCTTAAGTGCAAAACCGTCACCATCATCACTATCACTATGCGCATCACCTTCATCATCCCCATCACCACTAGATCCTAGTGTAAACTCTTCATCTTCACTTTCGATTTGTCCTTGTTCATTCATAAACATCACTTTCTTGTTAACACAATCCTTAGCATAGTGTCCAAAGCCTTGACACTTGAAACACTTAACATGATTCTTAGAAGATGAACCCGATGAAGACTTAGAATCGGTTTTAGGGGTAGCTCCCTTTTGCGCCAACTCCTTCTCTTTGTTGGATGATTTCTCATCTTTCTTGATTGGAATTTTCAATGAACTTGAAGATGATGTAAAGCTCTTCTTATTCCTCTTTACTTGACTTTCGGCCTTCAAAGCATGTTGAAGCAATTCCTCAACATCATAATGTTGTTGCATCTCCACAATGTCATGAATTTCTCTATTCAACCCCGCCAAAAACCTTGCGATAGTGGCTTGTAAAGCCTCATCAACTTCGGCTCTAGACATCAACAACATCATCTCGGAGTAGTATTCATCAACACTCCTTGTTCCTTGCCTCAAAGATTGCAATTCTTGGTAGAGACCATTAGTATAAAAGCTTGGAACAAACCTCATCCTCATAAAGCTCTTTAGTGACAACCAAGTATCAATAGGCCTTTCCAAATTTCTTCTCCTTGCTTGCACTAATTAATTCCACCAATTTAAAGCATTCTCCGTGAATTCAAGAGTAGCAATTTGCACTTTCTTTGGCTCGGCATGAGGGTGATAATCAAAATACATATCCAATTTCGACTTCCACTCCAAATAATCGGATGGAGACCCTCTCCCATTGAATTTAGGGATTTTGTATTTGATGTTGTCATTAGGCTCTTCTCTTTCAACTCCCCTCCTAGGCCGCATGTTCTCATTGTGAGCTTGTCCACCAAGTTCTTGTTGCCTCAATCTCTCCATGGGATCCAACCTAGCAACTTGCCTCGGTGGTGGAAGTTGAATTCTCTCATTGTTGATTGCGGCATTAGCTCCTTGTTGAGCTTGTGGATTTCGAATTTCCTATGCCTCCAATCTCGTCGTCATGGTACCAAGTTGTTGCATGATTTGTTGCAACATGGCATTTGTATTAACTTCTTGATTTTGCTCTTCTTGTCTATCTCCCATTGTACCTACAAAAAGAACAAAGATTAGTAGTAAAAATCCTCACAAGTGTGTGTGTGATTATACCTTTGACTTGTGCTCTCGTATTTGCACTCAATTCCTATGGATTGGCGGTCCACTACTCTCTTGATGATCTCACAAGATTATGCCTTTTACTAGCTTTCAATAGGCCTAATAAGAGCAACTCCTACAACACTCCTTTCTTCTCGTGACCTACTTGAGGAAAAACAATTAGTAGCAAAATTATTGTGAATCAAAGGAAAGTGATCTTAAACCAAACCAAACCACTTATGCAGGCTCCTTATGTCGAATTCCTTCTCCAAAGTTGCTGCACAAAAACTCAATTCAAACACAAATAACACAATCAAATCGGTTAGCCAAAACCCTAGTACCACTTGATCCAATTTTGTACCACTTGTCTCCAATAGGGTTTGTAACCTCAAATTCTCCAAATTAAATCTCAATTCACAGCAAAAGCAACCCAAGATACTCAATCAAACACTTAATTAGAGTTAATTGCAACAAATTGAATCAATTGCACAAAAAAACCCTAATTCCCAAACCAAAACCTAGATTAAACCCTAGAACCCAAAATTGTGATTAGAGCTACAGATTTTTTTGATTTTTTTCAGTATTTTTCCCAAAATATCATACTAAAAGAAGTCTAAATCTCAAATTTCAAAGCTTTCCGACTTCAAACGAATCCAGATAAAATTCACAAGTTTCTGGTTGAAATTTTTTCAAAAGATGTAAGATGAATCGGCTATGAATTTTCAAAGTTGCTGAATTTTTGAATTTTCAAGGTAGGGTGGTGCGATGAGTGTATGGATGAAATTGATGGATGAAAACTTGATGAATGATGAATAAAAAGATAGATTTACCGATTGAAGATGATAAACCTATGCTCTGATTACCAATTGATACGAATCTAGTTCCAAATCGGTTCAAATCCACCTTTGAGACCCGCCAAAGATCAACTTGAATCACTAAATCTTCTAGACTTGTATGTCGACAATCTTCACTAAGTAAATCCTCCTTCGTTCGTCGGCCTTAGACCCTCAATTCGACCTACAATTGAACACCTAAGATCACAAGATTCACAAACAATTAAGCAATCAAAACCCAATTGTTTGCTAGGACTCTACAAGATTGAAGAACCCTAAGTTTGCTCAAACTAGAACAATGAAGCTAAGATAATCAATTTGGGAAAATAATCCTCAACTTTATTAATCAACTCAACTTATGTTTTCAAGAGATAAAAGAGCCCTTATATAAGGGAAGGGTTGGCGCACAACCTACTCCAAACCCAAGTCCTAATCCTATAAGGGCGGCATACATAGATGAATCTAGAAACTATCCTAAAATACAACCAATAGGAAAATAGATGAGGATTGGACTTTAATTAAACAAGGCCTAACCCTAATCAAGGTCCAAACTAAATATTTAACTAAACTAAGATAGAATAAAGGCCCAATTGGCTAACAATGATAAAGCCTAAGGACCATCGATGGAAATCATGGTGCACACCATGGAATCGCATGGAATATTCCTTGGTGTGTGATCTTCAAATCGGTCCAATGGATCTTCAATGGTCTTCAATTCTTCAAGATGAGATCTTACAAAACCCACTAAAGCATCCTTAAACCTTTTAGCCCGTGCCCTTGTAATTGGTCCGGATGGCATGGCTACAGGATCATGTGGCCGGTTGAGCTTAGGCAAGGCCGGGTCATGTGGCCGGGCATGCGATGGTGATGGCCGGGCATGTGGCCGGTCAAGTGCATGGCCATGTGCGATTGGACCATGGCTTGGCCGGTCATATGTGATCTCCTCTCCTACATGTTCCTCCAAGCTTCCTTTCAAACCGGGATCAACCATGACATCTTCCAAAGACTCCGAGTGATCTTCAAGTTTATCCGAGCAATGGTCTCCATTAGCTCCATTGTGCTCTTCTAAGCCATGATAAGCCCTTGGCGCATCATTAATGATGACATGTATATGGGGTGATATGATGCCAATGGAGCAATGATGATAAGTTATGTGACATGATGGGTGCATGAACATATATACAAATGAATGTTATGATAACTTGACAAACTATGAAAATGTGCTTGATAACGCAACATGACATGGCAATCTATATTGATAAACAAATGAATAGCATGGATATGCATGGCCAATTACAGAATATATGAATGCATGGGAATGCAAAAAAAATGATGTCATGATATGTAAAGATGAAACCTGCAACACAAATAGGTTATACGGATGCAGATGCAAAAAGATAAGAGAAAAGGGAAGAAACAAAAGCTCATTAGTAATTGAACATAAAAATGATCAATCGTTGATTAACCACAAGATAAATCCCCACAAACCAATAACTAATAGGTAGGGCAAGTAGCGGTCGAATCCACAGAGTAGGTGGAAACAAATTAAAGCCAAATTATACTAAAGAAAATCTTACCAAAGGGATTTTTATGGATTTTTCAAAATAGCTAAACTAAACTAGAAAACAATAAAAGAAAACTAAACTTAAGATCTAGAAAATAGTTTTAAGAAAAAAAATTAATTAAAAACATACTTCTTCTCCTTTAGGTAATTATTTTGATCAAATAAATCATGGATCACAGACACAAAGCATAAATTTGATTTAAATTGCAATCAATTAAGCATCATAAATTATTCCAAATCGATATATAGCCTAAGACGTAGACATCAATTTTCATTGGAACAAAGTAATCCTCTTAATATCTTAAACAACTCTACTTGAATAATTGGTATAGGAACAGACGTGATGCTAATTCCAACATGCTAATAAAATTAATCTGCATCTCGCTAAAACTAATCTCTATTGTTCTGATCTAGGTTTCACCCCTTCCTAGAACAAGCATTAAGATTATACTTTTTCCACATGCATGATAAATCAATACCAAACTCATCTACATCTATTTCCATCTCGGCCTATAGATTTCAACAAGGTTTGATAATTCCATTGAACCTAGGATTCCTAGAATTACAATTGTCACTTGGACCAATATTAGCTTGACTCAAGCTAAATTGAATCTAACAATAGCATTCATACTTATCAAGATAAGTTGGCCACCAAACCCATCAAAACATGAACACATAAGATGAAGTACAGGGATAAGAAACATATTCAAACAGAAAAATCAAATTATTAAGAACAAAAGACTCGCCATAGATTTATTGATAAAAAATACCTAAGGAAAAGAAGTATAAGAGTTTAGCTACTCATGGATTGGAAACAATCCATGAGAGGCTGGAAAAACTTACAAAACAAAGAGGTGGGTGGCTGCCTCCTCTCCAAATCGCAAATTACAAGAATAAGGGTTCAGAAAAGATGTTCTAGGGTTCTAGGATAAGAGGGTATATATAGTGGACGGCCTAGGGTATAATTTAGAGTTGTAGGTGACCTAAACTAACCCTAGGGACGTTCTGGGCTCTCCTTCATGTCTCCAAGCTAACCCAAATAGGTTATATGGGCTCATATTGATCAAAATCACAATCTGGCCCAAGACAGATTCTGTCCGCGAACTTTAAGGGCATTTTTGTCCATGAAAACGTCAGATCTGGGCTTCGACCAAAACACGAAGTTGTAGCTCCCAGAGTTAGCTTTCCAACTCATATTCATACACCTGATTTGAAGCTTTGGATCAAAAGTTATGGTTGTTTTCCCGAACTGTCGCCAAATCTGGAAAGTATTGAACATGCTTCAAGAGTAAGTGACATGAGTTTCCGATGATGGGCTGCTGGCGCGCGCAGGATGAGTGTCCCGACTCCTCCTGGGCGCCCAAATGGGTTTTCTGAAGACCCATATGGTTTGCCTGATCATCCAGGTGGCCAGTGTCATAACTCGTCATCTTGACATGTCTTCTTACCTTAAACTCGTCTTTGCTCCTTTGCCTTGAAAACTCTAAGCAATCAACTTTATGACTTTGATAAGCATAAAATTGACTCCTCAAGCTCTTCAATCACGAACATGATAGCTCCATTCTTCATCCAAAACATCCATGGAAAATACTTGTGTCATAAATCATCCAAAAAGGCTCTACAAAGGTACAAAATTGATGATTTTGCACTTTTCTTCTTGTCGATGTTTATGAACACAAATATAACCAACATAAGGCATAATCAAGCATAAAATACCCAAAAAGCATAGGAAAATGACCATAAAAAGATGTATAATTTTGGTCTGATCATATTTCCCCCACACTTAAGTTTTGCTAGATCCTAGCAAACTAGTGTTAATTCTAAGAAAACAAAAGTTAGTCCTAAACTAAACAATTTATTGATTCCACTTTCGTAGGTGTACGGTGGCACTTAGCTCGTGACGAAAGCCATTTCAAACTAAGACTGATAGAGGTACTTAGGAGGTGTGATGCACCTAAGGGTTTTCTAAATTAGAACGATACCCACAAACATTATGAAAACATTGACTGGAAACATCAAACTTTAGAAAACAGAGTACTTCTAAAAAATTAAGAATTTAATCTACATTTTCTAATCAAATGCAATATAAGTTAGTAAAAATACAAAGACCATAAAATTCAAATCAACTATGCACAAAACCACTCCAATCAATATTGTAATTTCTAAGATCAACATACCTTTGATGATTTTGACAAGGAAAACTTAGCATAAGCTTGTATTTACATCTATCTCCAAAGAAAAAGTAATATCATGGATATTCATCAAGTATTAGAATGGGTTAAAAAGGGTGACTTATTTTTAAGAAAACAAGGTTACTAACCTTAGAAGTGTTCATGACTTAGGGGTCACTAACTCCCTTTTGTTTTTCTTTTGAGGTTACTGACACTCTCTTTTTTTTCCAGAGGGACAATACTTCCGCAATACCATGACTCTAATCCTCTTTTAAGGTTACTAACCTTATTTTTTTTTTATTTTTTTTATTAAAGAGTGACAACTATGGAAAGATCAGGAGTATCTCTTCTCCTCTTTCATGAAAACACTTCTTTTTAAAAGATTTTAGCCACCCTTCATACCCCCACACTTTGTCTTTGACATATCCATGACATATTTTCATAAATGTATTCAAGATTCAACACAAGTTCTAGAAGTAATACACTTGTCAAAACATTTTTGGGTATGAAAAACCTTATCAATTACACTTCTCAATCAAAGAATGAAATTATACATAAGAAAATTTGAAAAATATTTTCAATGTATTTAAACCAAATTAGTATTACACAAGAGTATACTCATGGAAATTAAATCAAAACTTATTAGAAATACAAAATCAATTTCAATTTTCTTCAAAAATTTTGAAAAATTTATCTCTAGTCAATAAGATAAGAAAAATAGAAAAAATAGGATCTTTCAAATAGACTAATTCCTCCCCCACACTTAAAACACACATTGTCCTCAATGTGTGTTGTGCTAGTATTTTGACAAAAAATTCAATGATCTCTTTGAAATTTTTGGAAAAGTAAGTGCAAAATGACAATTTGACTTATAAAAAAGACCCAATATTCTAGAAATCAAATAATCATTCACTAGCAACCAAAACACAATAAGGGGGGGCAGTCAAAATTAATTGAGCACATGTAAGATTTAATTCACAAAGAAAGTTGTACCCAATCTTAGCAAATTAATCCAAACATATAATCAATCATAGCATCCAAATATATAAGTCTCATATAAGATCCAAAATAAACATAAGACAAATAGAAATTAAAACACATATAAAACATAAATGCATGCAATGTCATGATAAAATGCAATACATAAGAAAAATAAAATGCAAAACACATAGCAACCTAAGGATAAGAGTCATCGGCCTCTTCTTGGCCTCCTTTGGCCCATGTAGTCACGCATGGTCTCCTCCATTCGATCCATATAAGCTCTCATCTCACTTCTATGCTCCCTCTCATCTCGCGAACCATAAGTTGTTCGAATTGTCTCATAGGTAGCTCTTGGAAATTCTCTTCATCAACTTCCAAGGGTGGTTGTCCTTCCACATGTGGTTGTTATAGTCCTTGCTCATAAGTCCTACGATGTAAATTGTACCAATGTGCACGATTGACAATGACTCGCCTCTTAGTACCCAAATGACTTAAACAACTTACATTGATGACATTGCCTTTGTTGTTAAAGCATAACTCACCATCGACTTCAACTCCTTCATTAATCAAAAGCTTGCTAATCGTCATATTATTACCATTCGGATTATGCAATGCAACACAACAAGAATTTGGTGTGATGAGAAGAAATTCAAAGCGTGACGATTAAGAGAATGTTAAATACATTACGTTTGCATGTTCTAAGACTCATAAATGACAGCTCGAAAGGAACTCTTTTACCTTCTAAACATGCAACAAAAACATGAGGTAAAGCCAAATTTAGGCTTATATTATGTGATGATGGGCAGTTTCAAGTACTATTTGTTGAACTTGATCATGACTATTTGCTAAGCCTAGGAAAATCATGTTATTTCAAATGCAATAGAAAGCTTAATAAAAATGTGAAAAGGAGGCTTGAGATCAATGATGAAGCTGGGATTGGTGCAGGAAAAATTCTCTTGTTGTAGAAGCTGGAGGATTTTATGTTACCTTTAATGAGAAGGTTTGCCATAATTATATTGAGAAAGCGAGGCAGACTAGACTTGGTGTAGGGATGCTGAAGCAATTCGCAAGTATTATTTTAAGATGTAAGAGGTTAATCCAAATTTTTGACGTGATGGATGTTGATGAAAACTCTCACATATAAGGCATTTATTTTGGGCAAATGGAAGAAGTAAGGCAGCTTATGAAGTTTTTGGAGAAGAGATAACATTCAATGCATTGTATTTCACTAACAAGAATGATATGCCTTTTGCTTCATTCTTTAGAGTAAATCAACATGGACAATTGTTTTGTTTGATTGTGGATTATTGACTAGAGAAAACAAAGAATCGTTTGTTTGGTTATGATGGCTAAATTGGTTGTTAGGACTTTATCGTAAGGCTATAATTACTGATCTGTACAAGGCCATCCAAAATGCTATTGAAATTGTTTTAGACTGCGCTTGTGGCATATAATGAACAAACTTCCGCAGAAGTTGAATGAATATATTGATTATGAAGAAATCAAGTAAGTTTTGTAGACAATTGTTTATGATTCTTCAACTGAAAGTGAGTTTGAAAATGGGTGGTCATTGATGATTGAGAGTTATAATCTGACAGATAATGAGTGGTTAGGAGAATCGTACCATGAAAGATAACAATGGGATCCTACATACGTGAAAAGTTCATTTTGGGCAAGTATGTCTACCACACAATGAAGTTAAAGTATAAATGCTTTTTCAGAGGGTATGTTTCACATAAAACTACTTTGAAGCATTTTGTTGAGTTGTATAATGTGGCATTGAAAAGTAGAGTGGAGAAAGAGAACCTAGCAAATTATCAGTCCTTCAATTCTTGGTATGACTGTATTAGTGATTATGACATTGAGAAATAATTTCAAAGAGTTTACACCAATGCCAAATTCAAAGAATTTAAAGATGAATTACAGGGTAAATTTTATTGCCATCCTTTTGCATGAATGAGGAATTATTAGATTGACCAGTTCTACCACGTCATCCATGGTGCCTACCAATGAAATTGTGACAAATCAAAATTATTTTTAAAATTTGGACACAAAGTAGCACCAAGTTTAGCTCCAAGTTTCACTAGATGGGATTTAATGGGTAAGTCCCGAAATTTAAAACATTAATTTGGTAGGGTTTTAGTAATTGTAGGAAAAAAATTTGAATTGTCACAATTTTATTGGACGGGACGATGGATGATGTGGTCGAACTTTCCATGTAATAATTTCTCCTCATGAAGACTGAGAACTCAATTTATGAGTATGAAGTTGTAAGAGATGTAAAAGTTGGAGAGAAGAGAAAGATGTTGCTTTTACTGTATACTTTAATGCGGTTGATTGTGAAGTGAATTGTGAATGTCATTTGTTTGAGTTTAGAGACATTTTATGCAGGCATGCACTTTCAACATTCATTGCTAGAAGAGTAAATGAAGTCCCTCAGAAATACATTTTGTCAAGGTTGAGAAAGGATTTAAAAAGGGGATACACTTTGATCGTGTCGTCTATGGCCATAAAAATAATCCCCACAAATAACTAACTAGAATAGCTAGGGCAAGTAGGGGTCGAATCCCACAGAGAAGGTTTATGTGATGAACAATTAAAAGATAGAAAGATCTTTTCCAAAAATCGATTAGAAAACAGGGGATTAAATAAATAACAATTATAAAGAAAACAATTAAACTAAAAATCAAAGCAAAGCAAATCTAAATCTAAATCTAATAAAGCAAATTAATAAAGCAAACAATAATTATAAAGCATACTTCTTCACCAGTGGTATTCTTCAATCAAATTAACTATGGATCCTAGATTTAAAAGGTGAATTTCGCATCTTATTCTTGACTGACAACTGATATAGGTTTCCCAACATGTATTTTAGATAAGAGGCCGATTAGAGCTGCAGTTATCCCTATTATTCCTTCAATGATCGATTACTTTCTTAGGGCTTAAAGATCACTTGAGAACAAAGCATTAAGAACAGTTAATTTTACACATATGCCTATAAATAGAACCATACGAAGAGAAATTTCTCGCCCTCCGGTAGACAAATACCCATTAAGCAGCGATTAAACAAACCTAATTTGCTACATACAATCAAACTTGAGTGATTAATTCTAAGTATGATCTAGCCATAGATCTTCCTCTTACATCCTTAGTGGCCACATAATTCAGATAAGATTCAGAATCATAAAATTATTCTAGGGTTTTGACTACTATCATCAAGAACTTAACACAAAATTATAAGTATAGAAATCTCACCATAATCAATTGATTGAATTCACCAAAGGATCAGAAGTATTAAGGATTTAGCTACTCATGGATTTAGGAAAATCCATGAGAGGCATAAGAATACTTACAGGACTGGGAGAGGCGGAATCTCCCCTTTGAAAACCCTAGGGATGTCGACTCCCTCTATTGCTAGAGAGGGTGTCGACTTCTCCCCTTCTAAAACTAGAGAAAAACCTAAAAACTAAAGAAAGGTAGAAAAAGAGAATAATCTAAAATTTGTGGATTGTGAAGTTGTGTGATTTGTGATACAGGAGGTAGCTATTTATAGTGGAGAATAAGGGTAGGACGGTTTAGCTCTAACTTGGACTCCAAGTAGAATTAGGTGTCATCCTAGAGTAGTCTCCAAGTCAAAAGAGGACTTCTAGAATTTCCTGGAAATTTCTGGAATTGAGCAGGGACTTCGACTTCAGTTTCGGGCTTGAAGATGGCAGATCTGGGCTTTGCACTTCAAAAGAAAGTTGTAGAGCTCGGAGTTAGCTTTCCAACGAGTATTCATGGGCTTAAAACGGACATCTGAGCAGAAAGTTATGGCCTTTCTACGAAGACTGCGTTGAAACCGGGCTAATATCGCAAATCTACGGGATTATTGCGGGATTTGGATATTCTTTTGGATATTAGGCCTATTAATTGGGATTTTAACTCCAATTATAGGTTTATATGGGCTGAGTATATTCCCATATAAATATTACAAAAATCCTCAACTTCAGGGCTTCTTCTGGGCTTATCTTCAATCCTTAACAAATTCAGCTCCAAATCTTCAATTTTGCTTCTTGAATTAATTCTTCAATTGTCTTCAAGTCTTCAAAATATCTTCAATCACGAACTTCGAATCTTCAAATCTTCATTCCAAGTGGCTAAATCCATAGTTGAGTAAAAAGTCTCCAAAATAGCTCCAAAAACAGTGAAAAACAATAAGTTTTCACATTTTCTTGTCTTCAGGACCTAAAAACACAAATACTTACAAAATAGGGTAAAAACACATATAAAAATAGCAAAAAATAGCTATAAAAATAGCTATAAAAACATGCATAATTTGAGCTCGATCAGGTGGCTTAGGGCTAATTTAGAGCTTAAAGAAACCCTAATGACGTGTTGGACTGTTCTCCAAGTCTTCAAGCTAGTCCAAATAACAATTTGGGTTTAATTGGATCAATCCCGCATAAAAGGCCCAGGGGCATTTTCGTCCACGAAAACGGCAAAACTGGATTTTGACCAAAACACGAAAGTTGTAGATCTTGGAGTTAGCTTTCCAATGGCTACTCATACGTCTCAAACAAAGCTCTGGATCAAAAGTTATAGCCAAAATACAGAAAGGTCGCCAAATCTGGAAACAATTGGAGAAGCTTCAAGGTGAAGACACGCATGATGGAATGCTTGGCACGCGCATGGCTGCAACCCGACTCCCCCTGGGCGCCCATGTAGATGGCTTGTGCGCCCAGGGCGTTGCTCTCAGCCCCCATGTCACCAGCGCCTATGTGCTTGCTGGTGGCGTGTCTAGACTAGCGCTGGGCGCCCATGTGCTATGCTTGGCGCCCCATGTGGTTTGCCTCGCGACCCATGTACTTCAGTGCTATGACACATCTTGACATGTTTTCTTGCCTTGAAATTCAACTTTGCTCCTTTGCTTCAAACTCTTGAAAATCAATCTTATGATGATAAAATTGACTCTTCAAGCTCTTCAATCACGAACATATTGGCTCCATTCTTCATCCACAATGTCCTTGGAAAATATTTGTGTAAATAATCATCCAAAAAGGCTCCAAAAAGATACAAAAATGGTGATTTTGCACTTTTCTTCACTTTAACACCTATAAACAGAAATATACCAAATATAAGGCATAATCAAGCATAAAATACCCTAAAAGCATAGGAAAATGACCATAAAAAGATGCATAATTTTGGTCCGATCATATTTCCCCCACACTTAAGCCTTGCTAGTCCCTAGCAAACTAAGGTTAATCCTAAGAAAACAAAAAATGTTAGTCTAAACTAAGCAACATAATGATTCCACTTTCGTAGGTGTACGGTGGCACTTAGCATGTGACACAAGCCTTTAAACCTCTATACGTGTATAAAGGAGGAGTTATAGTCTCCTGAGGGTTTACTTAACTAGAACGATACCCACAAACATTATGTAACATTAACTAGAGACATCAAACTTTAGAAAACAAAGTACTCCTAATAAATTAAGAATTTAATCTACATTTTCTAGTCAAATGCAATATAAGTTAGTGAAAATACAAAGACCCGAAGTTTCAAATCAACTATGCACAAAATCACTCCAATCAATAATGTAAGTTTTAAGATCAACATACCTTGGATGAATTTGACAAGGAAAACTTACCATAAGCTTGTATTTACATCAATTTCCAAAGAGAAAGCAATATCATGGATATTTATCAAAGGTAAATATGGGTTTACAAGGATGGCTTATTTTTAAGAAAACAAGGTTACTAACCTTATAAGTGTCCATGATTTGGAGCTACTAGCTCCCTTTATTTGAGGTTACTAACACTCATTTTTTACAAGAGGGACAATATTTCCGCTTTCCATGCCTCTTATCCTCTTTCCAAGGGTTACTAACTCCTTTTGTTAAAGAAAAGAGTGACTACAATGGATAAGTTTTGTTTTGTTTTGTTTTTTTTAAACAGAAAATATCTCTTCTCCTCTTAACATGAAAACACTTCTTTTTTTAAAAGATTTTAACTACCGTTCATACCCCCACACTTAGTTTTTGACATATCCATGACATACTTCTATAATTGTACACAAGATTCAACACAAGTTCTAGAAGTAATACACTTGTCAAACCATTTTTGGGTATGAAAAACCTTATTAATCACACTTCTCAATCAAAGAATGAAATTATACATAAGAAAATTTGAAAAATATTTTCAATGTATTCAAACTAATTAATATCATAAAAGACTATACTCATGGAAATTAAATCAAAATTTAATAGAGATACAAAACAATTTTTTAATTTTCTTCAAAAATTTTGAAAAATTTGTCTCTAATTAATAAGATAGAAACGAAAAATAGGATCTTGAAAATAGACTAATTCTTCCCCCCACACTTAAAAGACACATTGTCCTCAATGTGTGTTGTGCTAGTATTTTGACAAAAAATTTCAAAACATGTTGTTTTGGAAATTTTTGGAAAAATGAAGTGCACAAGTAAGACTCGATCTAAAAAGAAAGTGTCGACCCAATCTAATAAATCAAGCAAACTTACTACTAGCAATAAATCACAATAAGTGGGGCAATACAATTAATTGACACATGCAAGAATTAATTCTCCAAGAAAATCGATTCTCAATCTAAGCAAATTAATCAAACATAGTATCAATCATAGCATCCAAACACATAAGTCTTACATAAGATCCAAATACAAATAAAAATGCATGCAATGACATGATAAAAGTGCAAAACATAATAAGGTTCATAACATATGACATCTTAAGGATAAGAATCAATGGCCTCTCCTTGGTCTTCTTTGGCCCATGGAATCACGTAGGGTGTCCTCCATTCTCTCCATATAAGCTCTCATTTCACTCCTATGTTGCCTCATCTCTCGAACCATAAGTTGTTGAAATTCTCTCATAGGAAGCTCTTGGAAATTTTCTTCATCAACTTCCAAGGATGGTTGTCTTGTCCCTTGTGATTGTTCAAGTCCTTGTGCATAAGTCCTTCTTTGCACATTGTACCAATGTACCTCATTGGCAACAACTCTCCTCCTTAAACCCAAATGACTTAAACAATTCACATCAATGACATTGTCTTCATTGTTAAAGCAATACTCACCATTGACTTCAACTCCTTCATTGACCAAAATTTTGCTAATCAACAATGGGAAAACAAATGCCTTATCTTCATGTGAAGAATGAACTACTTCCCACATCCTTGAGAGTAACAACTTAGCCATTGGTATTCCATTACAATGACCTAATCCATGGCAAAGCCTATCTACCACATAGAAGTCTTCAATGCGAAGCTTATGCTTGTTACTACTTCTAGGAATGACATTATGATGCAATAAGTAACATATAAGTCTATCCCTTGGTTCCATGTACTTGACTCTTACCTCTCTACTCCCTTGGTTATCCATACCAAGAGGAATGTCAAACCTCCTTAACGCACTATCCCTTTTCCATGTGCTCTCGGTGGCGGTCCTTTGCTCTCCATTAACATAAGTAAAATAGAACATACTACCCTCATTGTTCAAACCAAGTAAACGGCATAGATATTCCTCATCAACTACAATGTACTTACCTTTAACCATTGTGTTGATGGTGTAGGAATAACCATCAAGCTCCTTGTCCATGTTGGCATAAAATTTTTTCACCAAATTCGGATAGTAGTATCCATCTACTTGAAGAAGTGATCCCCAACCTCTATTGACAAACAATTGGCTAACTCCAAGTTCTTGATTATTGTTAGTTGGAAGCACTTTTTCTATAATGAAAGAGTTGTTATACCTTGCTTCATACCACTCTTGACATTCATTATCAACAAATATGGGTGGCGGCACACTAAGGTAAGGTTGTATGGTGGTTTCCTCCTCAATTGGTGCGGCTTGAGATGTTGATGCTCTTGCTCTCACTCTTCTTGACATTTTGTCGAACACTTGGTGGGCACTAGGTTACCTTGTAGGGTTTCTTGAAAAATCTTTCTTTAAAATCCTAATGTAGCACTCCCCAATGCTCTAAAATGCTCCAATCAACTTCCAAACTATCTTTATCTCATTTCTAATCACTCCAAATAAGAATCCAAAGAAAACAACCACTTTCCCAAAACTTGAAAATTTGAAAAATTGATGGATTTCGATGGAAAAAGTGTTGAATAATCAAATGGGTAACTGTTTAAGGTGATAAAAAGATGAAAGAAATTATTTGTAAGTGATGAAGTAGTGAAATTTGAAGATTAAAGTGAGTGAATATGTGAATGTAGGCAAGAGAAAAGAAAAATTGAGTGAGTTTTGGATGAAGATGGGTGTTGAAGGATTTGAAGTGGGTGTTGGGTGGTATTTATAGTGTTTGAGATGGGTGATGGGTGTAGATGAGTTGGAAGGCTCGGCATGGCATGGGTGCTGTCAGCGGCACATGGGTGCTCAAGCCAACGGTCTGGGTGCTCAGGAAAAGCGCCTGGGCGCCCACCCTGAGTCGGCTTCTAGCACAGGCCCTTGCGGCTGGGTGATGGGGCTTTCCAGCTGGGTGCTCAGGCTTGTGGCATGGGGGGCCAGCTGGGATCGGGCTTGGTTCCTAATTTTGCTTCCAAA
>AWWV01010475.1:0-25191 GCA_001974805.1 Corchorus capsularis | reverse complement strand
GGAGGCTTGGGTGGGTAGGTAGAGGATTAAGTTTGTGAGCAGCGGCGCCCTTAGACTTAGAGACTAGAGTTGAATAGGGGAAATAGAAAAGGCCAAACTGTTGTGAACTTTTAGGGTTATAATTTCAAACGCGACATACACTTATTCACAATTGCGACACTGGGTACGTCGCAATTGGTTTATTGTTTAACAATTTTTTAGTAAAATTAATTTATTCCTAAATTTTTTTATTTTACTACACCTAACATTTTAATTTAACATATAATGGTAAATTGATTAAATAATTTAATTTTTTTTAGAAAAAATAATTTGCTAGTTAAAGACTCAAATTTAATCAAAATATATCTTAGCAAATTAATTAAATAATTTTTTACCATTTTTATAGTTAAAAATCTTTATCTAATTATTTCAATTAACAATGTTTAAGTATAAAAATCCTTAACTAAAGAGATTTTTTTTTTTTAAAAATTTTAAATAATAACTAGGTGTATGTTGACATTTGCGACGACCATTAAAGCATAAATGCGACTGAGTGGTTGTCGCAGATATAAAATTATATATAATTTAATAATTTAAACCAAATTAAATTTCATGTTTGTCGCTAACTCGTCGCAATCTATGTCACATATATGTTAGCCTAAGCCACACGCGTAAAAAATAAACATTTGCGACAAATATATGTCCGTCGCATACCTTCCCGCGCAACAAAAAAGTTCCTGCCAAGTCAACTGCGACTAGAAATGCGACAAACATCATTTTTGTCGCAACTGACGTCGCAAGTTTGTCGTTGATGTTGTCGCACTTGTCAAAAGTTGCACGGAATTTTCGGATTCTTATGTCTGTCACAAGTTGGTTGCAAAGTTCGTCTCAGAAAGCACTTTCTGCGACGAATTTTGCATGTCGCAATTGTTGTATGTCGCAGAAGGGGTAGATTTCTAGTAGTGATATTTGTGTAAATAATCATCCAAAAAGGCTCCAAAAAGATACAAAAATGGTGATTTTGCACTTTTCTTCACTTTAATACCTATAAACACAAATATACCAAATATAAGGCATAATCAAGCATAAAATACCCTAAAAGCATAGGAAAATGACCATAAAAAGATGCATAATTTTGGTCCGATCAGTTAGTATATATTGATCTTTGGGGTCCTGCACCCACACAATCAATTGATAATTATTCATACTATGTGATCTTTGTTGACCATTATTCTAAATATGTCTAGTTTTTTCCTCTAAAAAAGAAATCTGATATCGTTTCTTTGTTTACAAAGTTCAAGGCTATAGTGGAGAAATTTTTTGATGCCACTATTATCTCAATATATCCTGATGGGGGTGGTGAGTATGAAAAGCTCAAGTAATTTTTACAACCTCATGGAATTTCTCATTTACAAACTCCCCCACATACTCCTGAGCACAATGGTATATCTAAAAGACGACATCGCCATGTTGTCGAAACTGGTCTTACCTTACTACATCAAGCTTCTCTTCCCACTGAGTTTTGGTCTTTGGCATTCAAAACAGTAGTTTATCTTGTCAATCGCATGCCTACTCCTATTCTTAATCTTCAGTCACCCTTTCAGGTCTTATTTTAACGTGACCTCACTATGAAAAGTTACGGGTATTTGGTTCTTTATGCTATCCAAACCTACGCCCTTATATGAAAAACAAACTTGAGTGTCGGTCCAAGCCTTGTGTTTTTGTAGGATACTCAAATAATGAAAGTGCTTATCGTTGTTTTGATATCGAATCCATAAAGATTTACACTTCAAGGCATGTTGTATTTGATGAGACCAAGTTTCCTCACTTTATGCTGCCATCAAAATCAGCCACTTCTTTGAACTCTACTAAGTTTCTTTCATGTCCTATGCTACAGTTGGTCACTCTTCATCATTTGTGCCAATGTTTAATCCTGAAGTTGCGGCACCTCCAGTCTCCATTGCTCCTTCAATTGAGGTAAACACATCTTCCATAAACATTGTTTCCATACCTACTGCCACTAATGCTTCCTCTTCAGTGCCACTAATTCCACAGGAAAATTGTTCTGATTCTCTGGCCACTCATGGTTCTTTAGTGCCACTAGCTCCACAGAATAGTCGCACTCATCCTATGATGACTCGCTCTCTCAAAAATATCTTCAAACCCAAATAGATCCATCACACAACCAAACATCCAGTACCCATGACGCCTGAACAAACTTGTGTCTCGCAAGCCTTGAAAGATTCTCACTGGCGGCAGGCCATGTCTAAGAGTTTAATGCTCTTGTTAAAAATGGAACTTGCCACTTGGTTCATTCTTCTGAAGCTCAGAATCTAGTTGGATGGAAGTGGGTTTTTCGAATCAAACGAAATCTTGATGGCACACTCTCTCGGTACGAGGCCAGATTGGTCGCAAAAGGATTCAATAAAAGGCCTGGCTTGGATTATCACGAGACATTTAGCCCTGTTTTCAAGCCTACAACCATTAGGCTGGTTCTCACTATTACTTTGCAAAACAAATAGCCTCTTTTTCAGCTTGATGTCAATAATGCCTTCCTCCTTGGGCAGCTATCTGAAGATGTGTATATGAAACAACCTCCGGGCTTTATTAACTCTACATATCCTGATTATATTTGCAAGTTGGATAAGGCAATCTATGGTTTGAAGCAAGCTCCGTGTGCCTGGTACAACATGAGAAAAACCTTTATTCTTGCTTATGGCTTCTCTTAGTCTAAGTCTGATTACTCTCTATTTATTTATCACCATGATGGACTTAGTCTCTACTTCCTAGTGCATGTGGATGACATTATTGTCTCTAGATGTTCTTCCTCTTCCATTACTGATTTTGTTGAAGAATTGTCAAGATAGTTTTCTCTCAAAGAAATGGTGCCACTAAACTTCTTTCTTGGTGTTGAGACGATTCCCACAGTTGCTAGTCTATTTCGCTCGCAGCAAAAATATGTGCTTGACTTACTAGAGAGAACCAAAATGCTTGACTGGAAGCCTGTCTCCATGCCCATGTGCTCTTCCTCTTCCCTTAGTCTACATGATGGTACTGCTATTACTAGTGCCACTGAATACAGAAGTATAGTAGGCGCACTACAGTACTTGACTATCACCATGCCTGATATCTCATTCTCTATAAACAAGTTGGCTTAATTTATGCATCAACCAACTGATGCTCATTGGCAGGCCTTGAAGAGAGTTTTACGGTACTTAAAAGGTTCAGCTACTTATGGCCTCATGTTTAACATAGTGCCATCATCAGAAAACTCCATGGTTACTTATACTGATGCAGACTGGGCTGGCGACAAAGGAGACCGCAAATCCACCTCTGCTTTCCTCATCTACTATGGTAGGAATTTAATTCCATGGAAAAGCTCCAAACAAAAAACGGTTGCTCGGTCCTCAACCGAAGCTGAATACCGTTCTATTGATAGTGCTGCAATTGAAATAACATGGATTCAAAGTCTTCTATCTGAACTGCACCTTCCACTTAGCTAAGCACTAACAATTTATTGTGACAACATTGGTGCTACCTACGTTTCTGCTAATCCTGCTTTGCACTCCAAGATAAAACACATTGCCATAGATTTCCATTTTGTACGTGATAAGTTTGCTAATGGCTGTCTTAAAGTTCTTCATGTGTCGACTCAAGACCAGCTTGCTGATGCTCTTACTAAGCCTCTGTCTCGACAAAAATTTACTCAGTTCATAGCCAAGATAGGTGTCTCTAACAGAGACTCCATCTTGAGGGTGCATGTTAAGGATGAGGATCATATCCCGAGATTGACTCATTCAAAGTTAGTTCCCTAGGATTGACTCATTCAAAGTTAGTTTGAATTCAAATATTGTAATTAGTTTACAACACACATCTGCTTGTATAAATATACACTGTACACAACAATACTATGAATGAAAATCTCATTTCCCTCATTCATCAAAACTCTCATATGTCTATACTCATTACCTTGTCCATCAGTCACCAACAATTAAATATATTAGTTATTTGACCCACGCTTCGTGACAGGTTGAGAAGATTATGGAAAGATTAAGCCTTTGTATTGTTTATGTCATGTTTCAGTATACTAATTAAGTGGTTTGTGAAGATTTTGATGTTGCTTTTAGGGCACTCTCAATTTTCTATTTTGTATATATATATATATATATATATATATATATTGAATGTTTTGAAGCCATGATTTAAGTTACCTAAATAGAATGTCTCAATTCTTTTGTTTTAAAATTATTTAGAATGTTGGTTCTGGATTATATGATCAATAGGTGTTTGTTGACTGTATATGTTGTAACCGTGTAAGTGAGAAGTCAATGAGGAAATAGTTTCAAATGCATATCGTTTGGTTCATTTATGATACGATAAGAAATTTGATTGAGAAAAATTATTTTATGAGAAATTTATTTCATGAATGAAGTAGCAGATTTTTAACTCTTGATATGATACTCCTTCTGTCCCAAATTATGTGTCAACTTTTGAAAGAAAATTTTGTCCCAAAATAAATGTTCACTTACAAATTCTAAAGGGATTAGTCTCCGGCTCCAAAGGGATTAGTCTTAAGCCCAAAGGGCTTGAGGATACCCTTGGTAAAACAAAAAAAAATACATAACTAACAAATACATTTTGACCGACAACTACATAACTAATCAAAATTCCATTTTGAACCCTTCATGAAACTCATAGATCAAATTTAGCTTTTGAGCCCTTCATGAAAGTCGTAGATCACACAATAACCTTTTAATCGACACTTGAACAACTTCAATCGGATAAGTGGACCGAAAATTATACGATATTAAATAAACTGGCAATCGAAACCACAAAATTTCAGAAGCATTTTCAGAATTAAAACATTAAAACCGGCTCCTAAGTTCTTCATGAAAGTTGTAGATAATGAAATTACTTTTTAATAGACAAATGAATCATCTCTCAATCGAACAAATAGGACAAAAAAATACAAAAATAAAAGTCAACACGTTAAATCGTCCAACCCATAATTGTAAAGGATTAAATAACATAAAACATAAAACTGAAGACCATTAAATAAATAATCCAACAAAAAAAAATTAGTTTATGGAGAATGGGATTCGTAAATAGTAACTTTTTCACAAAATTCCCAAAACACGCTCAATCATCAACCAAACTAACGAAAAAACCCGAGCATGAAAGTACCGAAATACCGCTTATAATTTGTTTTTAGGTGAATGTGGTATATTTGACTAAGACATAATTTAAGCCTACGTCACATTAGAATTAGTTTAAAGCTACCTAAATCTATATATAATATGTGTGACATGAAATTTAAACCCTAGGTGAGAAAAAATGAATACCATTAAAATTAGCTTAAGATACCTAAATCCATAAATAAAATGGTGACATGAAATTTAAACCATAAGTGAGAGAAAATGAATACCATTAAAATTAGCTTAATGTATCTAAATCTATATACGAATTTCAAAAAAGACTAATCAATACTTAAATAACAACACTAATAAATGATAATGTATCAACAATCACTAATAAGATATATAATTATTAATTCCAATAATTAATTAAATGATTTTCTAATATTACTAATCAATACTTAATCACTAACACTAATCAAATGATAATATACCAACAATCACTAATAACATAATTATTAATTCCTATTTACTCCAATAATTCTAGTTAGCAAAAAAATTAATATAAGAAACAAATTAAATAAGAAAAACAAAAATAATTAATGGTTAACAATAATTAAGAATAAATAATCATAATAAACAAAAAAAATCAATAGTTAACATTAAACAAAATATAATTAATCATGATTAACAATAGCCGGACAAAATGGTAATTCCTGATAGTAGATTGATTCATGACTAACTAGGACAAAATGCTTTCGATTCCTTTATGAAAGTCGTAGATCATACAATAACTTTTAACTGACACTTGAATAACTTCAATTGGACATGTGGATCGAAAATTATACGATATTAAATAGACCGTCATTCGAAACCCCAAAATTTCGGAAGCATTTTTTAGAATCAAAACATTAAAATTGGCTTCTGAGTTCTTCATAAAAGTTGTAGATCATGAAATGACATTAAAATAGACACTTGAATCATCTTAATCGGACAAATAGAACAAAAAATACAAAAATAAAAGCCGAAGCGTTAAATCGTCCAACCCATGATTGTAAAGGATTAAATAGCATAAAGCATAAACGTATGAGGATCATTTGATAAATAATCCAGCAAAAAAAAATTTGTTTATGGAGACCAAACATAAAAATTCCCTCTTGAACTCTCCACGAAACTCATTGATCAAATTCAACTTTTAGACCCTTGACGAAGGTCGTAGATCACACAATAACCTTTTAACCGACACTTGAACAACCTCAATCGGACAAGTGGGCCAAAAATTATACAATATTAGATAGACCAACAATCAAGACCACAAAATTTCATAAGCATTTTTTAGAACCAAAACATTGAAATTGGCTTCTGAGTTCTACGTGAAAGTTGTAGATCATGAAATTAACTTTTAATAGACACTTGAATCACCTTAATCGGACAAACATAACAAAAAATACAAAAATAAAAGCTGACGCATTAAATCGTTCAACCCATAATTGTAAAGGATTAAAAAGCATAAAGCATAAAAATATGAGGATCATTTGATAAATGGGGCCCACGGAATTATGCAAACTTCCCAAAAAGCCCTCGGTTCTCAACCAAAATAACAAAGAAACCGAGTATGAAATGACCGTACTACCCCTCCCCATTTGTTCTTAGGTGAATATGGTGCATCTTATAACTGGACAAAAGAATAATTTCCTTTTAAACTACTTTAATATATTGTATAAATCTATAGATTTATAGATATAGATATATATAAGGAAACCAATTTCACACTATAATCTTTCAATAATAATAATCTATTCATCTAGAGCAATATAAGATTCATGAGCACTCATAAAATGACTCAACTGCTGCCTAAGTCATCTTCATGCAAAGATTTGCTTATTCCAACGTTAATAATATTTCAAAACCCAAAGCAAAAAAAAAAACCCTTTCTCTCTCAATTGAGAGCTCGTCTCCCAAAGGAGCCGCATCGCCGAAAGGAGCCTAATCGGTACTCCGGCATGTCTCTTGTAACCCTAATCCCCCTTCATTACTCTCATCCCTTCCCAATACTACTCCAATCCTACCTTATCTTTATTGCAGACTAATTTCTAGCCCCAAGTGGAGCACGCGAAGGATTCAACAAATAGGCATTGGTTTTTCCAATCAAAACCATGGTGACGTTTAACTGCAGGGGTATTAGCCGCCTTTGGGTCTCCCGCAGAGTTAATGAAGATCATTATTATCAGGGAAGTTTTGTCTCTGCAACCATCTTACTGAAGACAAACCGTTTGGAGCCCCCAAATCCCCCCTATAAAAGGAAAGCCAGTTCCTTTATGAATATCCAAAATGTTCTAGATGCTTTTAACCACAAAAAAACAAAAAAACTCCCATCCCATGAGTAATCAAGACCAGTCTGGCTTTCGCATCATGCGAGAGTGTAGTTGGACAGATAGTAGTGACTCCTACATTGATAGTGACAGCAGTGCTGAATCAAACTTTTTGGGGCTTGTTCCTCCTCCTTCCCCAAGAATGAGAAGCCGGAGAGCGACGAGAGACAGTTACCTACTCCCAAGTGACACATGCAAGAGAAGAAGCCTTTCAGTGCGTGGTTTGCATCCTGGTAGACTTCAGGCGATTCTCATTCACCAGAGTTCAAGAGGGCATAAACAATGACCTTGAATTTAGAGGTCATGTTACAATTATGGGTTGGGATGAAGACAGATATCTAATCCATGTGGAAAGTGACTCAGAACACGATGTTCTCCTAAGAGAAAGCCCCTGGTCAGTTGATGGGGCTCTACTAGCGACGATCCCTTGGAGACCAAGCAGAAGGTTAAGCGAGGTTCGTCTCTTCTATATGGATATGTGGATTCAGGTATGGGAATTGCCATTTAAATAAGCAGCCAGATTTAGCATCTCTGCTAGCTCGAGCAGCTGGGGAGGTCCTCCATATCGACAGGTGTAATGTGAGGAGGAGAAATATCCAATTTATATGGGTTAGAGTTGATACGAATCTAGTTGTGTTAGATTCAAATCTACCCTTTGAATATCCACTAAAGTCGACTTGAAGCACCAACTCTCCTAGATGAGTAAAATCGATGATCCTCACTATGCTTGATCTCTTCGTTCGTGAACTTAAGCCTTCAATTAGACCTGCAATTGAACACTTAAGATCACAAGATTCACAAACAATTAAGCTCACATAACCTAATTGTTTGCTAGGACTATATAAGATTGAAGAACCCTAAGTTTGCTCAAACTAGAACAATGAAACCAAGATAATCAATTTGGGTGAATAAACCTCAATTTTATTAATCAACTCAACTTGTATTTACAAGAGCTATTGGTGGCCTTATATAGGCACCAAGATAGCGCAAGAACCCCCTTAAACCGCCCTTGGCATTCAATGCAAGGGTCTAGGGCGGTTTACACTAGACTAATCTAGAAACTATCATAAAATACAACCAATAGGAAAAATAGATGAGGATTGGACTTAATTAAACAAGGCCTAACCCTAATCAAGGTCCAAACTATATAATTAACTAATCTAAGATAGAATTAAGGCCCATATGGCCGAATTACACAATGTAAGCCTTAGGGTTCAACGATTTCAAGTAAAGTGCAAAGCTTGGAATCGTTGGGAATATTCTTGATCATGTTGACTTCAATGCTTCCCAATTGATCTTCAATGGACTTCAGGCCTTCAAGATGAGTTCGAACAAAACTTGTTAATGCATCTTTGAACTTCTTAGCTTTTGCTCTTGTCATCAGACCTAAAGGAATCTTCAAAGGATCAAATGACATCTTAATGGCATCTCCATGACCTAATGGCATTTTTGCTGTGATTCCATTGACATCTTCATGAAACCTTGCGATTCCATCCTCTCCTTTAAACTTGTCCATGCTTCCTTTCCCTGATCATCCCCTCCATGATCTCCATTGTGTTCTTCATGTCCATGATAAGCCCTTGGCACATCATCCCCTCTCCCTTGAAAAGGATTTGTCCTCAAATCTGCATCACTATCAAAAAAGGATATGTCTGAAACATTAATAGTAGCACTTACATTACCATATTTACTAGGAAGGTCTAGCTTGTAGGCATTGTTGTTGATCCTCTCCAAGACTTGGAATGGACCATCTCCACGAGGTAAGAGCTTAGACTTTCTCTTTTCAGGGAGGCTCTCCTTCCTTAGATGCAACCAAACCCAATTTCCAGGTTCAAAGATGACCTCTTTGCGCAGGTTCAAAGATGACCTCTTTGCGCCCCTTGTTAGCAACCTTCATGTAGTGTTGTGTTTTCTTCTCAATTTGAGCTCTAACCTTAGCATGAAGATCCTTAACAAAATAAAATCGGCCTTTCTTTCACCATCCATGTCGACTTGCACACTCAAAGGTAAACTCAACAAATCCAATGGGGTTAAAGGATTAAAGCCATACACAGTTTCAAAAGGTGAATATCCAGTAGTACTATGTATGCTTCTATTGTATGCAAAATCTACATGAGGTAGACAATCCTCCCAAGTTCTTAAGTTCTTCTTAATTAATGCCCTAAGCAAGGTTGACAAAGTCCTATTAACTACTTCAGTTTGGCCATCGGTTTGAGGATGACAAGTAGTTGAAAGTAACAACTTAGTCCCTAACTTAGCCCATAAAGTTCTCCAAAAGTGACTTGAGAACTTAGCATCTCTATCACTCACAATCGTCCTAGGCATTCCATGTAGTCTAACAATCTCTTTAAAGAACAAATTAGCTACATTAATGGCATCATCCGTTTTAGTGCATGGAATGAAATGTGTCATCTTAGAAAACCTATCAACAACCACAAAGATAGAATCTTTACTTCTCCTAGAACGAGGTAATCCTAACACAAAATCCATGCTAATATGAGTCCATGGTTCATGAGGAATAGGTAAAGGAGTATACAATCCATGAGGCTTAGATGTAGATTTAGCTTGCAAACAAACAATGCAACTAGAAACATGCTTTCCTACATCATATCGCATCTTAGGCCAAAAGAAGTGTTCATGCAATATCTCATAAGTTCTATCAACTCCAAAGTGACCCATTAAACCCCCTTCATGCGATTCCCTCACAAGAACATAACGCAAGGAGCAAGAAGGCACATACAATCTAGATTCTTTAAACAAAAATCCATCATGCTTATAATACTTTCCAAATCCAGAATTTTCACATGCTTTAAAAATTTCACCAAAGTAAACATCACTAGCATACAATTCCTTAATAAACTCAAATACAAGAACCTTAGAATCAAGCATGGAAAGTAAGACATACCTCCTTGATAAAGCATCGGCTACAACATTCTCCTTACCTAGTTTGTATCGCACAACATAAGGAAAACTCTCAATGAACTCACTCCACTTAGCATGCCGTTTGTTCAACTTTTGTTGGCCTCTCAAGTACTTCAAACTCTCATGATCGGTGTGAATTACAAACTCTTTAGGCCAAAGGTAGTGTTGCCAAGTTTGTAATGCAGCCCCATTCAATTTCTCACTAAAATAAGCTACGGGCTTCCCACCTTGCATTAAAACAGCTCCAATTCCAACCCCTGATGCATCACATTCAATCTCAAAAGTATTGTTAAAGTTATGCAAAACAAGCAAATGAGCATTAGTTAGTTTTTCCTTCAAGGTCTCAAATGCTTCTTGTTGTTCTTTTCCCCACTTGAATGGTGCATTCTTCTTCATCACACTTGTAATAGGGGCAGCTAAGGAGGTAAAGTCCTTAACAAACCTCCTATAGAATCTGGCTAAGCCATGAAAATATCTCACTTGACCAACGTTGCTGGGGGTTGGCCATTCTTTGATTGCTTTGATCTTCTCCTCATCAACTTCTATACCTTGCGATGACACCACAAAACCAAGAAAAACAAGCTTGTTTGTGCAAAAGGTGCACAGGTTAGCATATAATTTCTCAACCCTAAGTACATCTAACACACAACGCAAATGCTCAACATGTTCATCTAGGTTTCGGCTATACACAAGTATATCATCAAAATAAACAACAACAAACTTGCCAATATAAGCTCTCAAGACATGATTCATTAACCTCATGAAAGTACTAGGTGCATTAGTCAATCCAAAAGGCATAACTAACCATTCATACAACCCTAACTTAGTTTTAAAGGCATCACCCTCTTTCATGCGAATTTGATGATAGCCACTCTTTAAATCAATCTTAGAAAATAAGCAAGCACAATGCAATTCATCAAGCATATCATCTAATCTAGGAATAGGGTGACGATACTTTACCGTTATGTTGCTTATTGCCCTACAATCAACACACATTCTCCAAGTTCCATCATTCTTAGGAACAAGCAAAACAGGAACTGCACATGGAGAAAGGCTTTCACGCACAAAACCCTTTTGTAGTAGCTCTCCAACTTGCTTCTCTAACTCCTTTGTTTCTTCAGGATTTTTCCTATAAGCTGGCTTATTAGGTATTTGCACTCCAGGGGTGAAGTCAATTTGATGTTCAATCCCCCTAATTGGTGGTAAACCACTAGGAATCTCCTCAGTAAAAACACATCTACATAATCACTCAAAAGAGAAACAATGTTGCTTGGAAGCTCTCTTTCCAAGTTGTTAGTAGCAACAAGTGTATTTTTAAGCAAAAGCAAGATCAAAACAGAATTATCATTCAAAGCTTCTTTAATCTCACTTTTAGTAGTTAACATACACTCCTTAACAACTTTCTTAGAACTAGCATGCTTGTCAATCAAATCAGATTTGCTTTCAGCGCAACTCACATTCAAATTAGCATGTTTAGCCTTTAGCCCTATATTCGGATTCAATTCTAGCAAATTCATCCCTCACTTTAATTTGATCTTTTAAAGCTTCTTGAGGTGATAAAGGAATCAAAGTAATAGGACGCTTACCACACATAAAGGAATACTTATTTGTCTTACCATCATGATGGACCTTGTTGTCATATTGCCATGGTCGACCAAGTAAGACATGGCATGCTTGCATTGGAAGCACATCACATAGAACCTCATCATTGTACCTGCCGAAAGAAAGAGAAACTAAAACTTATTTGTTAACCTTAATCTCCTCTCTATCATTGAACCATCCTAAACTATAGGGTTTAGGGTGTTTGGTAGTGGGCAACGATAACTCCTTCACTAAGTATACACTAGCTATGTTGTACAACTTCCTCCATCAATGATCACACTACTAGGCTTCCTATTCGCATACATCCTAGTATGAAACAAATTCTCCCTTTGATTGTGCACATCTCCTTTAACATAGGCACTTAAAGTTCTTCTTGCAACTAGGTTCAAGAGTGTCGGTGTATTACCATCATCATCATCCTCATCTTCATGCGCAAATCCCCTTTCATCATCTCCATCACCACTAGATCCTAAGGCAAATTCTTCATCTCCATTCTCAATTTCACCATAGTCATTAAGGAACATAACCTTTTTGTTAACGCAATCCTTAGCATAATGACCATATCCTTGACACTTAAAACACTTAACATGATTCTTAAAAGAAGAACTTGATGAAGACTTAAAATCAGATTTAGGGCTTATGCCCTTTTACGCCACCTCCTTCTCCTTGTTGAATGTTTTCTCATCTTTCTTAATTGGAGTCTTCCATGAGCTGGATGATGATGCAAAGCTCTTCTTAGTGCCATTCCTTTTGATTTGACTCTCGGCCTTCAAAGCATGTTGAAGCAATTCCTCAACATCATAGTGTTGTTGCATCTCCACTATGTTATGAATATCTCTATTCAAACCCGCCATAAACCTAGCCATAGTAGCTTGTGGAGCTTCATCAACCTCGGCCCTAGACATCAATAACATCATCTCCGAATAGTACTCATCAACACTCCTTGTTCCTTGCCTCAAAGATTGCAAGCTTTGATAAAGTGAATTGACATAGAAGCTTGGAACAAATCTCTTCCTCATGAAGCTCTTCAATTCCAACCAAGTTTCAATAGGTTTCTCCAAATTTCTTCTTCTTGATTGCCCCAATTGATTCCACCAATTCAAATCATTCTCCGTAAACTCAAGGATAGCAATTTGCACCTTCTTAGATTGCAAGCTTTGATAAAGTGAATTGACATAGAAGCTTGGAACAAATCTCTTCCTCATGAAGCTCTTCAATTCCAACCAAGTTTCAATAGGTTTCTCCAAATTTCTTCTCCTTGATTGCCCCAATTGATTCCACCAATTCAAATCATTCTTCGTAAACTCAAGGATAGCAATTTGCACCTTCTTAGATTCGGCATAGGGGTAATAATCAAAGTACATGTCCAATTTTGACTCCCACTCCAAGTAATCCGCCCGTGACCCTCTCCCATTAAATTTAGGGATTTTGTACTTGATGTTGTCTTTAAGCTCCTCTCTTTCAACTCCCCTCCTAGGTCGCAAATTCATTATAAGCTTGACCTTCAAGCTCTTGCTGCCTCAATCTCTCCATAGGATCAACTCTAAGAACAACTTGTCTTAGTGGTGGAGGTTGAACTCTTTAATTGTTTGCGGCATTGCCTCTTTGTTGAAGAGGTTGAACTTGTTGATTTTGGCCATCCTTTACTTGTTGAATATCATTGTCCATAGCATCAAATCTAGTATTCATAGTATCCATGCGTTGCATTAGGGTTTGCAACATAGCAGCCAAATCGGCTTGCTCACCTCCTTGTAAATTGTCTCCCATTGTACCTAAACAAAGGACAAAGATTAGTAGTAAAAATTCCTCACAAGTGTGTGTGTGTATACCTTTGTGCTCTCGTGTTTGCACTCAACCTATGGATTGGCGCTCCACTACTCTCTTGATGATCTCACAAGATTATGCCTTTTACTAGCTTCAATAGGCCTAATAAGAGCAACTCGTTAGAGAACCCCTTTCTTCTCGTGACCTACTTGAGGAACAAACAATTAGTAGCAAAATTTTTGTGAATCAAAGGAAAGTGATCTAAACCAAAACCAAACCACTTATTCAGGCCTTTTATATCGAATTCTTTCTCCAAATTTGATGCACAAAACTCAATTCAATCACAAATCAAACAATTCAAGTTGATTAGAAAACCCTAGTACCACTTGAATCCAATTTTGTACCACTTGTCTCCAATAGGGTTTTTAACCTGAAATTCTTCAAATCAAACTTCATTTCATAGCAAAAGCAACCCAAGGATCTCAATCAAACAATCAATTAGGGTTAATTGCAACAATTGAAGAAATTGCACAATAGAAAACCCTAATCCCCAAATTCCCAATTCAAAACCCTAGTTTCTGCAAAAAGTTGATAACACCACAAATATTTTTGATTCTTTTCACTATTTTTCCCAGAAATATCGCACTAAAAGAAGTCTAAATCTCATTTCAAGGCTTTCCGACGTCAAACGAACCCAGAACAAAATTCACAAGTTTCTAGTCAATTTTTTTTGATATTTTTCGATATAACTACTCGTTATAAGATCTGCACTTGAACACATAAGATCACAAGATTCACAAACAATTAAGCTCACACAACCTAATTGTTTGCTAGGACTCTACAAGATTGAAGAACCTTAACTTTGCCTAAACTAAAACAATGAAGCCAAGATACTCAATTTGGGTGAATAAACCTCAATTTTATTAATAAACTCAACTTGTGTGTACAAGAGCTATTGGTGGCCTTATATAGGCACCAAGATAGCACAAGAACCCCCTTAAACCGCCCTTGGCATTCAATGCAAGGGTCTAGGGCGGTTTACACTAGATTATTCTAGAAACAATCTTGAAATACAACCAATAGGAAAAATAGATGAGGATTGGACTTAATTAAACAAGGCCCAACCCTAATCAAGATCCAAACTATATAATTAACTAATCTAAGATAGAATTAAGGCCCATATGGCCGAATTACACAATATAAGCCCTAGGGTTCAACGATTTCAAGTAAAGTGCAAAGCTTGGAATCGTTGGGAATATTCTTGACCATGTCGACTTCAATGCTTCCCAATTGATCTTCAATGGACTTCAAGCCTTCAAGATGAGTTCGAACAAAGCTTGTTAATGCATCTTTGAACTTCTTAGCTCTTGCTCTTGTCATCGGACCTAAAGGCATCTTCAAAGGATCAAATGGCATTTTTGGTGCGATTCCATTGCATCTTCATGAAACCTTGCGATTCCATCCTCTCCTTTAAACTTGTCCATGCTTCCTTGCACTCCTTGATCATCCCTTCCATGATCTCCATTGTGTTTTTCATGTCCATGATAAGCCCTTGGCGCATCACGAGTTAAAATTCTACCAGCTAAACCTTTGGCTCCAGGCTGATGCGCCCAAGGTTGATCATGTACTTAAGCATGACCATGGAGAGCATGGAGAAGATGTCCATGGGCAGCATGGAGGCATGAAGATATAAGGAGACCATGGAGATCTAGATGGACTTGCACTAAAGCTCAACAAGATGATGCCAGTCGACCCATTGTGCTTGCCTGAAGGTCCTATGACAAGATCAAGAGCTAAGAAGTTCAAAGAGTCACTCATGGGCTTTATTCGAACTCATCTTGAAGATATGAGGTCCATCGAAGTGCAATTGAAGAGCTTTGGAGATGATTTGAGCTCTTACACCAATCGATACCATGCTCATCACTTTGCTTGCTATCGAAACCTAATTAGGCTTACAGAGTTCAATTCTGCCATGTGAGAGGCTTATCTTATCTTAGATTAGCTTATAATTCAATTTGGATGTTATTTTGGTTGGGCCTTGTTTAATTAAGTTCAATCCTTATTTGAGTCTGTTTTATTATTCCTTTTCATAGTTGGACTTGGATTAGATTTCCTTGTCTTTAATTGGTATGTAAACCGCCCATAGGGCCTTATTTTTGGTGATGGTCGAACCCTACTACTATAGAAGGGATCGATATCCTCTTGTAAACACAAGTTATGTTCATAATCAAATTGAGTGTTTATTCAACTTTGTGAGTTTAGCTTCATTGTTCTAACAAGAACATACTTAGAATTCTTCAATCTTGTAGAGTCCTAGCAAACAATTAGGTAGTGATTGCTTAATTGTGAATCTTGTGATCTTAGGTTGTCAATTGCAGGTCTAATTGATCATCTAAGGCCGACGAAAGAGGAATTGGGATCATTGTGAAGATTATCGAGATCTTGACTATTTTAGGAGTTTGGTAATTCAAGTTGATCATTGGCAGGTCGTGGTGGTGGATTTGAACCAATAACATCTAGAGTGTTATCACAGGCACTTATCTACAATGGGATGATGGAGTGGTGCAGTGGGTCATGTTCAAGTACGAGAGGCTTGTGAAACAATGCGTCTGATGTGGAATTATTGGGCATGGTTTTAGAAACTGTCCTTATGAAAATGATGATATTGAGATAATGCTTGATAAGCAGCTAAATGAAGTGGCCTACAGAACAGGTAATCCCATTTACCATGATATGGATAATGTGCTTTACGATCAATATATTCGTGCCTTCTACTGTAGAAGGGGCAGAAGGAACACAAGGATTTTTTTCAGAACCAGAATAGGCCAAGCATAGAATAACAAAAACAATCCAAACCCACAACCTCCAAATGTGGGTTAGAGGCTTCTTATAGGCAACAGTCATCCTCTGGAAGATGATTAGCAAGAGCTCAATGAGGTGTTGCAAGGGGAAAACAAAGCAAACCAAGGCTTAAACTAGTCCCAACTCTCTGAACCCATGACGGTGGAACCAATCCAAGTTGTGGCTCCAGATAATCCCTTTGGTAACTGCAACACGCTGATCTTAAATGGAACTACTGACATGCAGGCACCTTCTAAAAATGGCATGAGCCAAATTAGTTTGTCGGAGGCACCAAATTAGCTTTTGTTAATATGACATGGTTGGAAGGATTTGAAGAAGCATTCATTGAAAACATGCCAATCATTTCATCTGATCACAGCCCCATGGTACTGCACTGTGGCAGAAAGAAACTCTTCACCAAGAGACATTACATGTTCGAGCTCATGTGGACTACTCATCCACAATGTTAGAAAATGGTGCAAGAAGCATGGAATACTCAACTCCGGGGTTCCTCAAGATACAAATTAACTAAAAAGGTTAAATGTGTGAGAGAAAAACTGAAACAGTGGAACAATGAGGTCTTTGGGGATTTGTTTCAGAGGAAAAGAAAGGTGGAGCAGTAACTGTGTGCAATCCAATCTAACTTGGAAATACTAGGGAATGCGGCTAAAGAAAAGGAAGTAAGAAAAGAGTTTGAGCTAATAATGGATCAGGAGCAATTGTTGTGACTTCAAAAATCAAGGGCGAACTAGTACGTGCAAGGGGAGAGGAATACCAAGTTCTTCCATGTTGCAACCAAGAAAAGGAGAGCGAGGAATAGAATTGTGAAAATTAAAGATAAAAAGGGAGTTCATCGAGGATCCAAATGGAATTGAAGCTGCCTTTTTGAACAACTTCAAGGAGATTTTCTCTAAACAGGATGAAGCTTCGAAAATCCAAATTGAGCAAACTCTTGCTCAGGTGCAGATCCAGTGTTATCTCAAGAGCACAGCCAAGTACTTAGCAAACCTTTCAGCAAGGTCGAGGTCAAGGAAGCTCTCTTCCGAATGAACCTTTTTAAAGCCCCTGGTTAAGATGGTAAACCAACAGCTTTTTTTCCAGAAATACTGAAGCATAGTAGGAGATTTATCCTTGGAAGCTACCCTTTCCTTTCTTCAATCTAGCTTTCTACTAAAAGTGATTAATAAGACACTGATCACGCTAGTCCCAAAGAAGAAAGAACCGATGGAGGTTTCTGACTTCAGACCCATCAGTTTATGTAATGTCAGCTACAAAATCTTCTCCCAAATGCTCGTTAATATACTCAAGCTTGTCCTTAATGATACCATTTCCTCTCTTCAAAGTCCTTTCATCAGAGGAAGAAACATCACCGACATTGTCATTCTTGGCAGCGAACTTCTGGATACTTTAATGAAGAAAAAAAGAGGAAGAGGGTCTCTGCAGCCCTCAAGCTCGACATGAACAAGGCGTACGATAGAATTAGCTGGGACTTCATTGATGCTGTGCTCGAAAAGATGTGCTTTCTCCCCTCACTGATAAAACTGATTAAACAATGCACTAATACTATAAACTACAAACTCATTCTTAATGGGGGTCTCTCTGAACAAAACCTACCATCCAAGAGCCTATGGCAAGGTGATCCATTATCACCTTACATGTTTCTTATTTGTCAAAATGTTCTGTCATCCTTATTAACCAAAGAGCAAAATGAAGGTAATACCCAGGGCATCAAGATGAGTAGGACTTGTGAAGCTATCAACCATCTTATGTTTGCGGATGACAACTACTTGTTCTTCAGAGCAAACGTTCTAACTTGTAGGAAAGTTAAGGACATTCTTCACAAGTTTTGCTGGTTCTCGGGTCAAAGAATCAATGGTAGTAAATCTAATCTCCTGCTCAACCCCAACTGGCCCCAAAGGAAAAGAAGACGGTTTAAAGTCATTCTTAGCTACAACTTGGTAGCGAAACCAGGCAGGTATCTTGGCATGGATGTGGGACTCCCAAGAAGGAGAAAAGCCTTCTTTCAAGATTTCATTGATAAACTCAACTCAAAGCTTCAGGGGTGGAAATCAAAATTACTCTCCCTAGGGGGTAGACTCACATTAGATAAATCCACTTTAGCAAGTATGCCAAACTATCTGATGTCAGCATTCAAAGCTTCTGTGAATTTGTGTAAGAGAATTGATAGAGTGGTTAGAAATTTTTGGTGGGGACATGAAGAAAGCACCAAGAAACTTCACCTCAAAAGTTGGAAGCATATTTGCAAACCAAAAGCAGTTGGTGGGCTTGGAATTAGAAGAGCTGGATATATGAATAAAGCTCTACTATGTAAGCAAGCTTGGAAGGTAATTACTGAACCAAACTCATTAACTTCTCTGCAATTAAAAAACAAATATTGTAAGAAGAAGAGGTTTGAAGTTGTCCAACCAAAACCAGGGGATTCTTGGTTGTGTAAAAGTATTTTGGAAACGAGAGATATTTGTATCCAAGGATTGGATACTCAAATTCGGGGTGGACAAGAGGTTCACTTTCAGGGGGGTAGAGTTAAAAACCTTCATGAAGTCCAGGTGGATGGCACTCCCTCGATTCCTGTTAAGTCACTTTTGTGTACTAGAGATTTTAGATGGAGGGAATGGCTCGCTCAAGGCCTTCTTGGCTCGGATGAAGCATTGGAGTTAATGTAGAAAGAAGTATCCATTTTCAGGGGAGAGGATGTGTTGGTGTGGAAATTTGATCAAGCGGGAAAGTTTTCGGTTAAATCTGCGTATGAGTACATCACAAGACAAGATAGCTCAAATCCTGCTGATTTCTCTAGAGAAAAAGAATGGAGCAACCTCTGGAAGCTAAAACTTCCCTTCAAAATTGTCCTTTTCCTTTGGAAACTCTACAACAGGGGACTGCCGGTTCGAGAGGTGCTTAGGAAGAAAGGAATGGATGTGGATGATAAGTGCAACCTCTGCTATAATGAAACTGAAACTTTAGAGCATCTTTTTTGGTACTGCCCTTTTGCTAGGGCCATATGGTTCGGTTTTTTTATGTTTATTAGAATAGAAGCTTTAGTGGATATCAATATCGCTGAATGGGTGCTACAGTGGCTTGGGAAAGAAGAGTGTCTCTCACAAGATCATTACTGGTTCTTTGTTGAATTTGCTCTAACACTATGGTTCATATGGAAACAGAGAAACGAATGCTTCTTCAATGGCTCAAGGCCTAGTACTGTGGGTACCAAAAACAGAATCCTGACTTATACTGCTAAAATCTCACACGCATTCAATGAAAATGATGCCCAAGAAAGAAGGGTGGACTCCATGAACCAGACAGAGACCCCTCAACAAAGAGTGTGTAGCAACCATACCAGGGTATCACTCCCTTAAGGAAGGACGAGTGGCTTGTCTTTTGGGAAGTAATCAAAGTTCAAGGGAAAGATTGGTTCAGGGTTTATTTGTTTGCTAGAAACTTCCAGCGAGACACTTGGATTAGAGTGAGTGGTAATATCCCACATAATTATGTTTAACATGACTGAGTGCCTTATATACATGCAGAGGCTCTCCACCTATTGGAGAGAGGCTCTTCATGTATATAAGACACTCAGTCATGTCAAACATAACCAATGTGGGATATTACCACTAACTCTAATATTATAAAGTCCTCCTATCACTAAACTTATGTATTTGTTGGTGTGATGCCCCCATCAACCGTCGTGTCCTAGTCGGCACTTCCAAGGTTATAGAAATATATTTAGAGGGCATTAGATATTTCTTTTTTCCTAGAGGCATTCTATTGATCAAAGTCATCAGAATGTAATTAGAAGAGATAAAAATGTATGTGAGGATGAAATAAAATTGTATTAAGAATAATTAAATGGAATTAAAAATTTATGTTTGTTGCCTTCTAATATTTGGTGTGCGTTTAGAATACTGAACTCCTAATTACAGTCAATAAAGGTTCGATCACTTATATTCTCAAATACCAAAAAAAAGAAAAAACTTATGTTTGTTCTCATACGTAAATTATGTTCCAAATTTTAGTACAAGCGACACACATTTCGATTCTAACGTTGATTTTTTTAATTTAATTTTTTATCTTATGTATAAAATATTATCAGTCCCATTATTTTAAGACCATTTGACTTTTGCACAAAGTTCACAAAAATTGGTGAGAAAGTTAGTAATTTTCAATTTTATCCTTTATTTTATTTTTTTTTATTTTGAATTTGGTGTAATGATGGCAAAAGAAAAGTTAAGGATAAAGTTGAGAATTGAAGTGTAGTACTATTAGTTATTTATTTATGATAGAGGCAAATGAATTGGGACTTCTTAAAAATAAGGATGGACAAATAAAAGGGGACAAAGGAGCAACAAATTGAACCAAAATCGTTAGTTTCAATATGATTCAGCTTAGTATTGGAATTTAATCAGTTATCAAGTAGTTTTATTTTATAGGTCGCAATTTCAATTTGATTCCACGGTGTGGATCAAACTGTGATAGCCTATCTATTTCTCACATAAAAGGGCCTTTGTCTTTTGAGAGATTATTATATGAGTCAATTTCACCTTGTCAATCATAATTTCAACTACTTAAATTGTTCCAACTCAATGGAATTCTAACCATATAAAAATCCTGCTAAATACTCAAATTGGAACTAAATGTGTGAAGGTTTTTGCAAATCAAGGTTAACGTTTCAAAATTTGATACTAAATAAACATCAAACGTTATCAATCGATTTTATCCAAATCAAGACTTTTTTTGACAGAAAATGGGATGACTCTTACACGCACTTGCGTGTTCAAAGATTTTATGATTTATGAATGACATCTAGGATAGACGGTATTGCAATTGGCATGTGGGGCATGTCCACATGGAAAATCAAGATAAATATAGAAAAAAATAATTTAATTATGGTTTTAAAAGGAAATTAAATGTAAAAATTAAAAGTTTAAAAAAAGAAGGTGTAAGTTGAGAGTCAGTCATCTTTTCTAAAGGCAAAACCGCAAAACAGTAACTTTTCTCTAAAAACCCAAAAGGAAAATCAAACAGTTCAATTTAGGTGATAATTTAGGGTTGGGTTTCCAATTAAAGTGAAATTGCGAAAGGCGATTTGAGGTTTTAGGTGTACTTCATTTCTATGATTGGGGATTTCGGTTTAAGGGTTTCGATTAGGTTTTGGGTTTAGATATAAATATATATATATATATATAAATGTATTTAAGTTTTGACAATTATAATTAGACTACCTACAAACATCATATGTTCTACCACATTCTGCAGCAGCGTGCGGATATGCCGCCGTTTAGTATCATATAAAAATTTTGACCCCACCCATTATGAATCATATTTACAGTGTCATATATTCCCTCTGTCTCATATTATCTATCCATTTTTGGGACTTTTTTTATCCCGAATTATTTGTCCCATTTAGATAATCAAGATATTTTTTACTAATTTTTACCCCTATTAGATATGGAAAGAGAAACACATGTTAAGTAAGGTAGTATAGTAAAGTATAATAAAAGTCTTATAGAATTTTATATTCCAACCAACTTTCTTAATATTTGTGATATGATCAAAATGAATAAAAATATGAGACGACGAAGAGAGTATTAACCAACACTTGAGGAGGGTAAGACCTATCCACATGGACTTCAAGAATTAGACTACCAATGCGGAATTAATTATTAACAAGTGGGATACCCCGCGCTGGCGCGTCGGGGTTATGAAATTTGGATTGTGATAGATGATTTGATGTAAATGGTTTTTGGAAAACGTCTGTTTTTTTTAGGATGCTCTATAGTTAAATTGATGCAAGTGATATTTGAATAAAAGTTGCATCTATGAGGTGTTGTAGTTTGGTATTGAAAATAAGGAGCAGGCTAACCTTAATATAGTATTATTATAAGCAAACATAGAGCAATGATATTTGTCAAAGCAAAGAATGAACAACATTCTTTTCATTCTTTTACATTGGTCCAATTTATATAAACATTTCTGGAGCTTGTTGCCTTTATGAAAGGGGTTTATTTGAAAAAAAGTTGCCTTTAAGAAAGGGGTTTATTTGAAAAAAGTTGGCATATTATAGGAGGTTGCTTCAGGTTGCTTTTGTGTAGAATGGGAGGGACAATTTGGATAATAAGCTGTATGAGCTAAATTGGAAACAGAGCATTAACTATTATTGCATTCAAATTTCAAAGTTATAAACATTAACTCCGGTTAAAAAGTAGTAATAATAATAAAAAAAAAACTTTAAACACTGAAAATCTGAACATGTAGCTGGAAGCTGCTCCTTGCATTGCCTCACTACCTTGGTGGGTTGGTAATCTGAACATGTTTCATTTTCCAAAACAGAGTTGGAAGGTTCAGTTACGTAAAATAGATAAAATAAGTGTGAATGTATATTTTGTGTCCATCTAAACTTTCAGGAAGTTTACCCTTATCTCATTTTCATATCAGATTCCAATCTAAACCATTTTATCCTAATCAATAGTCATGTCAAAAAGCCCCTCAAAGAAAAAAAAAATACTCATATAAAAAAGAAACAACACTTATCCTCAAATAATTTGTACTACAAATTTATACAGCAAAAGAACATGTAAACTTTGATTGATTCGACAGATGTTAACATAAAATATGCTACAGAAGCGCAACAAACAGTTGAATGAACTTTTCAAGTTGCTTTCAATAGCCAACCCCAATTCAAAGCTACATTAAACTTCAAATCTAAGCTTTTTTACTTCACACAATAGTAGTCTGCATCAAATATCAAGTAAAGAATATCCTGACCTAAAGGAAAGGTGTAATAATAAAATTCCATGAAGTTGCTTCTGGAAAATATACTTCTAATCCAAAGAGATATCTATAGCGCCTTTTCTTTATCTAAAGCAGTAGTCATGTGAAAGAGGTGCCGAATTCATCCCAAAATAATATGTGGTAGGAATTTATAGACCATAATTTACCATCTACACTAAAAAACTCAACTCTAAAATATTATTAGCATTAAAAAGTAACTCAAAAATGGTCAGAGAAGTGCTGCAAAGTTGCAACACGAATACAAAAGTAACAAACTTCTTTGATTTAGCAGCTACATCTAGATCAGTCTCCATCTAAGCTGGTTTATATGAAGTGATCTAAGTTCTAAAGGCTAAATAACAAATATGAATCACATAGTAGAGTTGCAGCACTGTTAAACTATGCTAAAAAAATTAACAGAAAACATACCAAATCTTGCATGGTTAAGAACCAAGATCAGAATACTATGCATAATTCGAATCTTAAAAATAATGTAAAAAAAATGAAACTAAATTGTAACACAATAGTTCAAAAGTAAAAATTGGTAAGATGTACTGTGTCTACACTCTACAATCTATGGTAAAAAGTTACCATTACTTTCGAAAGGTTGCAGATACTGACCTCTTAGAAGGATGCAATTCACAACCCTAACAACCAAAAAACATACAAAAAAATGACTATAAAAAATCCACAAAGAAGAAAAAGCAAGAAGGGGAAGATGTAAAAAAGATGGAATGGGTAAAACTTGATTGCTATAGCGCAATATTGATCTTCCCTTCTCTAAGGTTCTATAGCCAAACCCAGACATGTTTACATTACTCAAAACAGAATAACCATTATTAAAAAAAAAGGAAGCAAATCGCTAATTACTGAAAAAAAAAATATGGATCAACAGAGCAATTCACAAAAGTTTTCAATAAAACAATATGAATAAAACTACAAACCAAAAACAAAATAGATTGATACACAACAAAAGCAACATGAATAAATAATATAAAAGAACGATACCAAAGTTCAAAAACCTTCTTTTTCTTTCAAGGGGTAATCTACAACAGCCATAAATCAACAACTTCCCCTGCCAATCCAACCTTGAACAAAAAATCATGGACGACTAATTCAAAAGCTTATGCGGTCTCTAAATCTTTCAATCTATAATAATAAAATTGAAAAGTTTTGGAGAAAACTAACCTCTTGTACCATTTTAAGAAAATACAATCATGAGTACAACACACCTTTTTCAAAATTTGTTTCCACACACAACACACAGACGCAAATGATTCCATGGATAGCAGAGCTGTAACAGAAAATAAGACAAAGGAAGCCCTAATGTGCCCCAAGCTCTGTGTGCAAATAAGGTTGAGATAGAACTTCTCAAGCTGTTGGACGCGATTCTTTTCCAACTGCAAAGAGAAAATACGATGCTTGTAGTTAGTATTCATCCATACAACTTCCTATTCTAATGAAGAGACCAACATGGGACAAAGTTAGTAAAGTGTTTTGCTGGTATGCCAAATAATTACTACAATTCAAACGAAAATGATGTAAGAAACTTAATTCTACAGCTTGATAATTAACTACAATTAATTAGTACTACTTTGCTATCATTATTTTAGAGTTGGATACATCTCAAGTAGTTTATTGATTTGTTACTTAAGGTAAGGAAAACAAAGAAAAGCAGAAAAATATTAGAGACTGCCTATTGTTTAGATCATAAGTCACAGCCTTTTAAGAAAAACCAATAGTGAAAAAGAACTCTTTGTTTCAAATATAGAACTAATAACTAACTTAATAGT
>AWWV01010474.1:0-28444 GCA_001974805.1 Corchorus capsularis | reverse complement strand
TTAAATTCAATACAGGCCTATAAATGCCATATAATTTCAAACACTAAAACATAAATTCTGTCTCATATAAAATAAAGTTTTCAAACATAAGTAATTTGTTTCTTACATTGATACTTCTCTTTTCCTTGAAATAATCCAGATCAATTTGCTATTCATTCAACTTTCTCTTTGTCAACGTTTTCCTTTTCCCTGCAAATCATCAAGAAAATATATAAAAAGCTTGGAATTTGCAACACTAAATATGGGAATGAAGACTTAAGCTACAAAACAAATTGTCAACTTACTTAAGCTTCAATCTCTTAAATGGAGATCCATGAAGAATTTACTTCCCATTGACTTCATTTGATCCATCAATTCATTATTCTCTTTCATCTAGTTCCCACTGTGGTCTGTTTTCTTGTTCTGCAGCTAAAAACATGAATCGTGTTATTTGAGAAAACAATAGACAATTGTGTAAATCGTATAGAATGGAACATATTTCAATTTTGCGATATTTAGTAATATAAAAATTTACATTACAACATGGCCATCATTCTAAAGGCAAAAGACACCTTGGAGTCCCAACTATTTGAATTCTCTGAAGACCAAAACTGAGAATTACACAAATGTTCATCGACTCACTCACCCGAAAGGAAGTGCTATAAAGACTTGCTCCCCAATACCAACACTTGGAACCCATTTCTTCTTATTCACAACAATTGTCCATCACTAATCACTGGGTTATTAGGTTAATCACATGTAAAAACCACATAAAAATGATGTGGCATATCAAACAGAAGTTGATTTATACGGGATCATTTCTAAGGCATCCATCAATCTCAAAGCAAAAAAAAAAAAAAAAAAGAGATCTAGCATTTGGGCTAACCCTCTGGCACCACTCCTTTCCTATTAACTGCATCAGATATAAGAATTTGGTCAATTTAATTAGACCCAATCATGAAACAACCAACAGAAGATGCCACCCAAAGATAGAGAAAGGAATTAAGCGGTCCATGTATGGCGAGGCATTCAGACAAAAAGGACAGATTATGTTATCATCAAGGACTTGAAAAACATACATAGGCATAATATCAAACAGTTAGAGAGCAGATAGATTTCAAAAGTTTTCACTTTAATTGTAAACAAAGCACATCCAATTGTAAAAAATCAAAGGAAAGGATCATACCGAAAAGGAAAAGAAGCAGAATACCATGAGAAATGGGAATGCAGCAATGGTGAATGGGAAAACTCTAAACTAATATAAAGAGACAGAAGTTATGAAGCATCAAATTCACTTCATAAGGCCTTCATTAAAGCACCCATTTCTTTCAATTCGATGGAGCCCCAAACGATGATATGCATTTCCTTGACAAAAGCAACAACAGCTGGAGACAACTGAAATGGGATAGTGATGACACCGACAACAAAGGGACCGAATTTTAACATTGCTCTGGCGAGAGGAGAATGAGGACTGAGAAAACAATTTCCCTTTTGTTTTTCCCAACCCTTGACAGTGGCTCCAACAACAAAATTAAATGATTTATCATATCAATCACACAACCCACCTCCCTTAATAATATAAGCAATAAAAAGGTATTGGAGAATCTCTTTCTCCATTGACCATAACGTTTTTAATACAAATAAAATCCTCACACGTATCATCTCAAAAGTTTTTTAACCATGTATACAAAAAACACACCAATATAAAGAAAAACCTTTTTTCTACCAAGAAAAAAGAAGACTACTTTTAAACCTCTACACAATAAAAAGAACAGGAAAATAATGAAAGAAACTTCAAATTGCTGACTTTTGGAGCAATTTAATTACTTTGGAGATTAGTAAGTGCTAAGCATTTAAAGCTTCTTGTCCTAATTTCCTCAAATTTTAAGATAAGTTGAATAATATTAGAGTTGAAATTGCACTTTACATGTCAATTAACACAATAAGTACTACTAATTAACATACTGACAATTAGAGAGAGATGTTTCAATTACTGTGACAAAAAAAGTGCACTTCCACATAAAACACACGGAATATTAATATTAAGATTGTTAGTAAACATTTATTATGTAGTTAAACTACGACAACAATCATGTTCATCCTATTTTCTATTCAGACATACAGTTATAAAACATTCTGAAGAAAAGAATAAATAATTAAATCTGGAAAAAGCAATCATAAGTTCTTACCAAACTTCATACAGGAGGCTTGCATAGCTTCGAGTATTGTCAAAGAAAGAACTGCAAGCAAATTCAAAATAGGTAATAAGTTTTTAATGGCTATTGCATCCTTCGAATTATGTTCCATGCTCTAAATCAACTTTTCTAAATAGTGATATATGAATTAAATCCTAAATAATATATTTACCTGGTCTTTCTTGTAGTACCAAATACATCTTCTTCTTGAATCTTTAAGCAAACTGATTCAAGAACTTCAACTTTGTCATAATTGTTTCTTCTAAAGTTGCTTCTTGAAAGATTTATATCTGCTATGAAAAGACAAACCTATTAAAAGAAATAGGAAATTATGCGAATAATATGAGTCGAAAGGATATTCATTAAGATAAGTTTTCAACACCAACAACTAAATGTCTTTCTAAAACTAACAACTAAAGGTATTGGGATACCTGCAACCAATAGATCCTACTTGATCAACTGTTCAGTCGGTACAAATTGTATCTTTCCCTGGAAAAATTAAAACAGGAGTTAACAAATTAGCTATTTTGACATATTAAATTCATCAGATGAGCAATACCTTAACCATTACCTTTTCTCGATGGTTTGGTACACTGTAATTAGAATTCATAGTGTAAAATCTTAAAAATGATCAGCTAGTGTGGCAGGCCAAAAGCACCTATACAAATTATGCTAACCAACTAAACATTCTCAAATTTGCTTATGTATGCAGAAAGCAATTTTCATTTCAAATATCGAAATACAAACACGTACGAAATCAACCTTATACATACAAATGTCATCAAACACTGACTCACCTTGAATAGGAGCCTTCCTTCAACTCTTCTACTTCCACTCACAGTCACCTGCAATTATAATTGACCAACAATCCAGTTAAACTACAAACTTTTAGCATCAACATAATGAGACCAAAATCATGTTTCATCAATTCAGGAATTGGAAACGTATCTTTTAAAATTTGTTTCCAAGAAAAACACCTAGGTGCATATTATTCCATGGAAATATATGGAACCTGATTACTTAAACTAGAGCAATAATGACACGTGAAGCTGAACTTTTAAAAAAATTCCAGCCCTAAAACTTGCACAAATCATTTCTATATGATTTGTTTCATCAGAAAAGGAAATCCATAAGAGGTAGCAGCATCTTCAAATACAATATATAACAACCCAATTATATTAATGATATTAGCAATTTCATTTTATGCAAGATACTGAGTATGGAAATAAAACTATAAAAGGGTGAGTGGTACCATTAGGATCTAGTAACATAGATAGTTCGTCACTCCTACAGCAACAGAGGTAGAGAGAAGATGTGATGTATAACTTTTTTTTCCCTTCTCCCTCATCAAGATTTTGATAAACACCTGCAAGAAATTCATTAATCAAGTCTGGGAAAATAACTTTTAAGTATTTCCATGCATTAAGAAACATATTAAATTAAAGCATGCTTGTGGAAAAGCTTCATAGTAGATAGAAAATCATTTCTATATGCTTTGTCCCTATTAATGTATATTTCTCTAGTACATCATTCAACACTTATAAACATATATTTTCTTTTCTCATCCAAGACTATTGTAAAGTCTACCACCAACAACTCATTAGCTATAATCTATTCAAACCCTTGCTAAAATAGCTCCATGACTTCTAAGCATTTATTTACACCATAAACTTCAAGCTTAAACTCATATTTACTATTTCCCATTTCCAACATCTCTAAATTCCAACATAATTTGTTTTTCTTTGATTTGTTTTCACTAATTCTTGAATCAAGTTGCAATTCTATGACTCACATCACTCAAGCAAGTGTAAAACATCATTATTTTTTCAAGGAAGCATCCTATCGGATTGGATGCTCCTAATCATAAATAGGAAAGAACATTCCCATGATTTATCTAAGAATATTATAGGACTAAGAGATATGCAATTTTTTAATTATTTCTGCTAATGATTCCAACCAAAATTCATTTTTTGGCCACAACCCATTAACCTTTTGGAATCTACTCATTGAAAAAAGATGCTTCAAACATGAATAAAATTGCATCTTTTAAATTGATCAAAAGGATAAGTAGAACGAATTTTGATACCTAGAGAACTGGAGATAGCGCATTTTGGCAGACGATGAGATATTTAAAACTCCAATGAAGATCTTCAAATTCCTCCACATCCTTAATTGCACTTTTCATCATCGGTTTTTTTGAGAAAATTTAGAGACAAAAATTGAGAAACTGATATAGTGAAGAGGTATAGAGACCCACGATGAGATTTGGCAGTAACAGAAGGAAACAAACTTGGGATTATGTTTAGCGGCCGCTGCTTTACTCATGGAGGCAGCCGCGATCTTAGCAGCAACGAGCAGAGCTTTAGCGCCCTCCCTGTCAACCGCCCTCCTCTTGTCGTGGTCATCATCGGCAGATCCTCCATACTGATCGGCTATTGACTTGGGTTTCTTATTAATTACATTAAAGAAGGAAAAATTAGGGCTGTAAGAGGAGTGGGAGAAGAGAGAGGAAGAGATGTGAAGGTAAAAAGACAAAGAGGTTTAATTGTGAGAGAAGAGGAGTCTGGTTTCAAAGTGTGGTTGCTTCTATTGTAGTCTCAATTGGAAAGAAAGAAAAAAAAGAAAGAGAGAAATTGGGGAAGGGATAGGGAAGCAGAAGAGCTGCCTTCGAGCTCTGTTTTTGGGAGAAACATCGATTTGAGAATGGCAGAAACATTGAACTACCAAACAACATTAATTAATTTAAATATTAGATACTTAATTAGTTCACACATTAACCGGCTTAGTATAATGACATAAAAGGACAAAGGAAAACAAACAAAAGCAGAAAAATGGGGAGGCCTTCCAAGTAATTTAGCAAAAAATAAAGAGACAAAAATAGGGCAGGTCTTTGGTTTCACAGCAAAAGTAGGGGGAGCTTTTAGTAATTTTGGTAGGGTTTACAAATTATAAATAGTTTTGATAATTCAATCGCGGATAAAGTCATAGTAATAATAAAAAAACCCAAACTTCTAAATTAATCAGAAATTAAAATGATTATGAAATTTATGCTATAGTATGGGAAGTAGAAAGTGACATATAACAAACAATAATAATTGAAGTGTGGATTACCAAAAAATAAATAAGGACTCTCACCATATTCAATTGGGGTACTATTTGCATGGTTTTTTGGTCTTTTTGCCTATGGTTGTTTTGTTATTTCGTATAACTTTCGAGGTTAATTTGGGCATCCAATATGAGCCTTGAGGATAATTTGGGCATTCCAATTATTTTTTACCTTTCACTTTGGATGACATGTTAGGGTTTGATTTTCATGTCATGGTTAGGGTTTAGCCTTCATCTCACTTAGGGTTTGTCATTTCATCTTTAGGGTTTGAGTTTCATGTCATATCATTTTTTGTCTCCTTGAGGGCTTCATGTCATTTTTTTGTTTCCTTTGACTATTATTTGATGTTGCTTAGTGTTTAGAGAGGTGAATGTTTTGAGAGTTTTTTTTTGGTACAAGAATGTTTTTTTTAATGGTTAGGGTTTAGCCTTCATCTCACTTAGGGTTTGTCATTTTATCTTTAGGGTTTGAGTTTCATGTCATGTCATTTTTTTGTCTCCTTTAGGGCTTCATGTCATTTTTTTTGTCTCCTTTGACTATTATTTGATGTTGCTTTTAGTGTTTAGAGAGGTGAATGTTTTGAGAGTTTTTTTTTGGTACAAGAATGTTTTTTTTCATGGTTAGGGTTTAGCCTTCATCTCACTTAGGGTTTGTCATTTCATCTTTAGGGTTTGAGTTTCATGTCATGTCATTTTTTGTCTCCTTGAGGGCTTCATGTCAATTTTTTTTCTCCTTTGACTATTATTTGATGTTGCTTAGTGTTTAGATAGGTGAATGTTTTGAGAGTTTTTTTTTTGGTACAAGAATGTTTTGAGAGTTTAGTTGTTGATTTTAGTTTGGTTTGGTTATTAATGTTAATTTTAGTTTGATTTTGGTTATTTGATTATAGAGTGATTTAGTTGATGATGCTTCAATATTTTAGTCATACTACATTATTATAGATGTATATATAATATGATAACATGTATATATAATTATGAGATTATTACATAAGCTACATTATAGATTTATAGATGTATGATATGATAAAATGTATATATTATTATGAGATTATTATGAGGTTCATTTGTTTGCTTAATTGGACCCTTGGGTTTAATTATGAGATTAGGGGTTTGTTTCTTTTGTGATTGGGCCTATTTTAAACTTTTTTCCTTTAAATTTATAGTAATATATAAAATTCTCCTTTGGGCTGAGCTAGACACTTTTTTTTTGGCATCAAGAGCTAGACACTTTACCTCATTTTTTTTTATATATAAATTAGTCAAAAAGAGAGACAACTACGATCAGAATTGGCTGCCCAAATGTTTTCCTCTGTTCTCTGTTCAGTGTTGCTACTTTCACTCATTCTTTTTGTTGTCAATCTAATTGATGCAAGTTTCTAATTCTCTCTCATTGTCTTCTTTATTTTTTACTATGTTTATTTTTCTCTTCATTTCTCTTTCTTGTGATTCATTTTGCATGCCAGCTCTCTTCTACCTTCTTTCTTCTTTCTTTCATTTTCGTTTTCATCTTCGCTATGCTCTCCTCTTTTTCTCTCATGTGGGTGTTCATGCTCTTATTTTATTTTTTGCATGATTCTTTTTGTTTCGTTTGTGATAATAATTTGGTGTGTTCGTTCATCTTTGGTAAATTTTTGTTTGATTCTTGCTCTTGGGTTTCTTTGTGGGTTTTTGGCATTTCCTAATTCTCTGTTTTTCTTTGTCATTGCTTTTCTTTATTTAGTCTATAAACTCTATTTTTTCCCCCAAATCCATTCAGACTTTCACGGTGAAGAGAAAAGAGGCACAAGACAAGATTTGTACCTTGGTTCGTTTGGGTAGTGGAGTTCTATTCTACTCCAGGTAAATCTTTCTAACAATTTTCTTTCTTTCCACACTTTCTAATGTTTCCCCTGCTTTGTTCTTTGATGTGATTGCATGTTTCTTTTTGCCTTATTTTGTTTCTGGGTTTTGATTCAATCGTGTTTTCCAATATTTTTGTTACATTTTAATGGGTTTTGACACAATATATTTATGTCTTTCTCGATTGAGTAGAGCTTCTATATCCTTTCCAGTGTTTGTTTCTATGCTTCAATGAACTATAGTTGGGTTTTGTTTATAGGTATATTATTTTTTTTCCTCTTATCATTATCATTGTAGATTTTGCAGGGAGTTTGCTCTCAACTAAGGTCAGTTTTGATTTATGTTTGATTGAATTCATTCTTTGATTCCTAAAATCAATTTTCACTTGCTAGATTTTTGCGAATTCTATTGTAGTATTCCAATAAGTCTTAGTTTAATTTGATGCTTTACTCTCCCAACATAATATTAATTGTGCCACTTGATTTACATCTGTCGACATGGTTATTTGCTCTGCTTTTTTTGTTGATTAAAGTGGTGAAATGGGAAGAGGGAAAACAGGGGGTACTCAAGAAGATCTTCTACCATTGATTGATGATAACGTAAGCTATTCTGCAATACCACCTATCTATTCCAAGGTTTAATTTATACAATAAATCCTAATTGTCATTTGTTTCTGCTACAAAACCTGCATAAGTTCTTCTTTGGTTTTGAAAATATAGCTACACTAAGAATGTTCTGTATATAATTAAGAATGTCATGTTCATGATTTCAGGGAAATGAGAATTTCACTGAGGAAGACATCACATGATTCTCTTGCTTTTGTTGGGATTAGTTCTATGGGGTTTGAGAAGGTTGTAATTTATCTTGGGAGTATTGATCGAGCCAAAATTATGCATATTTTTATGGCTATTTTTATATACTTTTTGCCACTTTTATATGTATTTTCACCCTATTCTGCAAGTATTTGTGTTTTTAGGTCTTGAAGACAAGAAAAGTGAAAACTTATTGTTTTTCACTCTTTTTGGAGCTATTTTGGTGACTTTTTACTCAAATATGGATTTAGCAATTTTGAGTATACATTTGGAGATGCGAAGTTTGTGCTTGAAGATATTTTGAAGAATTAAGGAGCAAAGAAGAATTATTTCAAGAAGCAAGAATTAAAGATTTGGAGCTTATTTGCAATGGATTGGAGCCAAGCCTAGAAGAAGCCCGGAAGTTAAGGATTTTTGATAACTTATATGGGATAATACTTAGCCCATATAAGTCAACAGTTGGAGTTAAAATCCCAATTTGTGGGCTTAATATCCAAAGGAATTATCCAAATCCCGTAATTTCCCGTAACTAGTCCTATTTGGAGTAGGAATTGGCGCAGTCTTCGTAGAAAGGCCATAACTTTCTGCTCAGATGCCCGTTTTAAGCCCATGAGTAACCGTTGGAAAGCTAACTCCGAGCTCTACAACTTTTTTTTGAAGTGCAAAGCCCAGATCTGCCATCTTCAAGCCCGAATATCAAGTCGAAGTTTCTGCAGAAATCCAGAAAAATCCAGAATCCTATTTTGACTTGGATTTTACTCTAGGAAGGCTCTAGACTGAATTTGAAGATTACTCTAAGCCTAGAACGTCCTACCCTCTTTTCCTAAGTCCAATAGGAGTCTTTAGGTTATTTCTCCACTATAAATAGCCACCTCCTGTAACACAAATCACACATATACAATATACACAATTCTCTTTCATCTTTTTCTTAGAAAATATTCTAGTTTTTCTTCTCTAGTTTTAGGCTAAGGGTGCCGCACCTTCTCTTTGCATAGAGAGGGGCGGCAACCCTAGGAGATTTCAAGAAGGAGATTTTGCCTCTTTAAGTTTTGTAAGTTTTCTTATGCCTCTCATGGATTTTTCCAAATTCATGGGTAGCTAAACCCTAAATACTTCTTATCCTTTGCTGAATCTAATCAATTGATTATGGTGAGGTTTGTGTGCTTATAATTTGATATTTGTTCTAGATTGATAGTTTGCTAAATCTCTGCTTTATTTTATGATCTTGATGATTATTGATATAATTTGATAGATCTATAGTTAAATCAAGCTTACGAGCTAAAACCTCAAGTTTGATTATAGTAACAAATTGGAGTCAGTCTAAGAAACATCCAATGGGATTGGTAAACCTTATGGTTGAAAAACTATGGGTTTGGTTATACTTGTTATGCATGTGTGAAAATTGTTCTTAATGCTTTGTTCTTAAGTAATCTTTAAGCCCTAAAAAGGTAATCGATTGCTGAAGGAATAAAAGGGATAAATTAAGCTGGAAAAGAGACCTTTTATCTAATATACATGTTAGGGTTTCCCTAGACCAATTGTCATCGACAATAAAATATTAAATTCATCTTTTAAATCAAGGATCCATAGTTAATTTGATTGATTTCTACCACTGGAGAAGAAGTATACCTTTTAATTATTGTCTGCTTTCTTAATTTGCTACAGATCTAGATTTAATTTACTTTGTTTTGTTTTTAGTTTAATTGCTTTCTTTTTAATTAATCTATTTAATCCGCTGTTTTCTGTTTTAAAAGTAATCTCTAGAAAAGATTTACTCTTGGGATAAAGTTTACTACCCTTCTCTGTGGGATTCGACCCCTACTTGCCCTATCTACTTAGTTAGGATTTTGTGGGGATTATTTTATGATTGCTGACGACACGATCAAGTATATATGTATTTTAGGGGTAAAAGCAGAACCTAACATAATCTACATTTTTTGTTCATTTGTATTCTCCAAATTTTCCTGATCAATTGGCCTTCAATTCTTGAGATGGATCGTTCATACTTATGTTTTTCATTCATTTATATTCTCCAAATTTCCCTGCAGTTGATCCATGAAAAATGGTTACATTTTTTACTTTTAACTGGTTCCTGAAATGCAGGACATGAGCTTGGAATCTCAAAGTTGCTTCCTCATATTTGGAGCAGGTACAAGGAAGTGCCCTAGAAAGGAACTAGGAATGGCAGAAATTTCTACTTTCCTTCACTATTTTCTAAGTTGATACATGTAAGCTAAATAAAAATTAAATACTGAAGAAGAAATGAAGGTGTCATAATATGCTTCAAATTATAAACTGTTTCTAAGACACAAACTATGTGTTTTGCAGCAATGACAAATCAACAGTTAATAGATTAAGGAAGCCAAATGATGGATGACACTCATCAAGCCATTGACAGGGCCAAGAAGGTTGGTTTTCACACTTTTACATCAGATTTTGTAATTTATCCTGTATCTTACTCTATTGGAAATACTGGGTTGTGTTTATGGCTTTAGTTGTTCAACTATTTCCCTAAGTTTGCAATGGCAAGTGAATTTTGATAATCCAGTGATCTTATATATATTAGTATCAAATCAATAAGATGTGGGTGTGTTCAAAGGGTTTTCATTAAAAGATCTTTACTTTTGTCAATAATTTTTGTTTTAAGTATCATTGGGGGGAGACTAACATGAATACTTTTCAGTGAGGAAAAAGAGGAGAGGCTTTTAGGTGCACATTGCCAGTATCAGAAAGAAGATAAAGGGTGGTGGAAAATATAACTGAAAACTGTTAAACATTTGACAAATTGATTGTGTTAGCAATTTCTTATGTTAGATCTAGGTGGATTATTTTCTTCCGTCTAAGAAAATAGCATCCTTTTTTTTTCTTTTTTTTTCTTTCAGGATACTGTACAAGTGATCATTGCTCATGTTGAATTGTGTTGACTAAGATAGCATGAATGCATTGATGACCTCAATATTATTAATTCTTGCCTAGCTAGCCTTTCATTTTTGAGTTATGTTGAACACTCTCAATTTACTTGATCAGAGATTGTGTTTCTTCCCATGCTGTCAAAGAGGATCATGATCAATCTAGCCTGATCCAAGAGAACGAGGACAGGTCCAGGTTTGTATTTTGATGAAATTATATATATATCTGTCAGTAGGTGGCACTGCTTTGTATTATGATCAAATTTACACTGATGTGTCATACACTTATACTTTTTTTTAGTCTATTGTCAAACTCATGGATTAACATATTAGCTATGAAAAGGACAATACAATGGTTATTAGTGGGGATATTATGATATTGGTTCTGAAAGATATATGTAATTTTAACAAAAAAAGAAAAAAGAGATATTTGTGCTAATATGTGAAGCAGATGAACTTGGTAGGTTCTTCTCTTCTTAAGTTATATGAGATTGATCAAGATGTTAATGGTTGCTGGTATGCCCTATCAACAATTTCTATTGGGATTTCCCTTTCCCTCCCAACTATTTGTTTAAGCTTAGATACATGATCCCCTGCTGCTTAGGTGTATTTGGTTATTTTTTTCCCGCTATTTAAAACTGTGTGCACATAAAGATGAATGCTAGCTGCATTGACTGTAACTCTTTTCAAATTTGATTTTTGGAAGTGAAGGTAAACAAGGTAATGGATTTTCTCTTAGCTGTAAAGACAATGGTCTCAAGATAGAGAGCAAAGACAATCAAAGATGCTCTGACTTTTGAAAACTTAGAGAGCCTTGATGCAGTGTGTTTTTCTGAAGGGTCCTGGCTGCTCTGGAATGATAACAATGTGGAAGTTGAGAGGCTATGTAAGGGGCGTTATGAGATGCATGCTGACATTGAACCAGTTGTGGAAGACAGCAATGATGAATGAATAGAAGGTACGGATATTTAACTAGGAGGGCAAATCAAGATTGATCACTTCTTCCTGAATTTTACTTGTGAAACTCAAATTTTCCTCACATTAAACATGTAAAAGTGATCAATGAATGTCAGACTACTATTTTATTTATGATTGTGGTGATTTATATAGAATTTTAACCTCCTTTTCACATTCAGCACATTCTGACAAGGGGGAAAATTCCCCACTCATTACCTGTGACATTTATCCAACAATTAAAAAACCATCTACTAACTTCCTAAAATTGATAACTTCTTCGCTTTTTTGAGATTGGTTTACTTTCCAATGTAAAATTATGATTTTACTCATGTAACATATGTATGGATGATCAATTAATGCCACTCCACTGCTTAAGTTATAACTTTGGTACATTTATATAGAAATTTAACCTCCTTTTGCATTTTATGACATTAATTCCGTAGCAGACAATCATGGATGATGAGAAAATACTACTTTCAACTCCTCAACATGTTTAACATTGATCTAACAATTAAAAAAATTGTCACTAACAATTAAGTTGTTTTGTTATATGTCAAACGTTAGATTTTTGTGGTGCTTTTCACTTCGAACTAACTTCTTAGGCATCTAAATTTTATTTTTTGGTTTTGATTCCTTAGCAGTTGATCCTTTATCTTTTCAAATGTCAAAAAATATAGATATGATGCAAAATGAATCAAATTGTCCTCACGTTTGAATACTCATTTAATTCAATATGTGATGGGTTAGAAAAGTTCAGATCCTTACATATCCATGTTGGAAAATAAGATGTAGAAAATACCAATCTGTTACTTTGTCGAGCAAGATCAGTTTGATAGTATCTTCAGGTGATAGAATATATATTACACACACCAATTTCTTACTTTTAAATGCTTTGATACAAAAGTTAGAATATTGAAAATGTTAAATTATGAAGTCCAAAATTGATTACATTAATCTAAAAGAAAAAAATCACCCGAGCGCGGGCAAAATTATCTAGTAAGCCTAGCAAAACCACACCACGGAAGAGAAATAGGGAGATTAAAGTTAAAAGGCAAAATTGATTGGACGCCGACATTAATTAATTAAACTCTTTTCTGAAAAAGTAAAGAGGAAAAAGATATATGCAAAATGAATTGAGTGGAAAGGAAAGAAAGGCAAGTAGTTTTCGGTTTGGAGGCCGGTGGGATATGGCGGCGCCTAGTCGTCTGCCACCTGTATTCCTAAACACCGATTAATCAACCCCCTCATCCTCATTCGACGGTCGCTGATTAATCAGTTGTTGGTTTGAACTTTTACTAATTGATTTAAATTTTTACTTTTATATACAAGTCAATGCTTCCACTCATCACTCATCTTCTTATTATTTCATTTTTTTAGTCTCTTCTAAGTGGCCCGGTGATTATTTTTCAGATGATACCAAAGATATCTTTGCAAATATCTCCCCGGATATTCTTCTTTTTTACGATTTAAAATTAAATATATACTAGTAGCAAAAAAATTAAATATATACTATCCGTACAATTTTACATAGGCTAAATGCCAAGGACAAAACCTTTGCCTAATTGCTCGGATCAGGGCCAAACGTTCAAAAAGCTACAAATCAGGACTAAACCTTTCCAAAACACTCCAAATAAGGACACAACATGACTGAAGTTAGAGTTTGAACAACACACACAATGGAAAACGTGTGAGTCGTTTCATGGGCGACACGTGTCCTTATTAAATTGAAATTATCTGAACGAAAAAGGGTTGAAAAAAATTAAAAGCAAAATTAATTAATTAAAATAATTATTTCCAATAAAAAAAAGAAAAAGAAAAAGAGAAGGGTAAAAAGTTAGACAGCCACGTTAGAAAAAAACATTGAAACCGGTTGATTCACCAAAAATATTGATCAAACCATTTCTTTTTTCAAAAAAATTCTGACTACATGATGAAATTGAAGAACACTAAGAACATATATCCAACCCGCCAGTCACCACCTTGCCAGAGCTACCAAAGGCCACTCAAATTTCCAGATCTCATCGTCCTAAATCCAAATATAGTGGAGTATTTGTTTTCACCAAATCTCTTTTAAAATACCCAGATCTACAAATGATGGCTATTTTTTTTTAATAGCTCAAATTCCCTTTCTCCACTGCAACTTTCTTTAATAGCTTAAGACTCGGGACTCACCTTTTGTTTTTACTCAGGATTTGCTATTAGCAAGAAAATAGAGCTAGAATCAGACTTAGGATCTGCCAAGTTCCTCTTTTGACATAGATTTTAAGCACCAAGAGAGATGATAGGATACTGAATCCCTGGAGGTTTTGCCATCTTTTTCATGCCTCTTCCTCTTAGTATACCTGATTCATTTTCTCACAAGCCCAATTCCCAATTTTCCATAAATCCCTTTTTTAGATGAGTTGTGATCATCAAAACAGGGCCTGGAGACAATATCTATAATTGTCAAAGTAACTATTAGTTACCTATGGCTCATTTTTCAGGATGTCTGTGTTTGTGGTCCTTCATTTGCCCTTCTTTCTAGTTTTTGAAAGTCTTGCTTTTATCACCTTCCTTCATTCTTCTGATCATTCTTTGTGAACACTCATGGTGGCTATTTTTTTTTTTGTTTAAGTTGTTTCAATTCTCAAATTTCAGTTTTTGAGTTCTTGTTTTGTTTAATTATTTTTTTCTCCGAAAATTTTTGTTTTATTTGTTAATAATTTGTTTTCTTTTCCTTTAAATAAATTATTATTATTAATATTTTGTTAATTAATAAATTAGTGGTAGATATTTTTGTTTTCTTTTTCGCTTTTCAATTTCTTTTAATTATTATTTTGATGGCAAAAAATGGTCAAATTAATAATTTTAATTTTCAAACTTTTAAATTTATTTTATTTTAATAAACCAAATAACCACTGCCACATCAGCATACCGGTTACTTTAACGGCGCGTGCCTTTTACTCTCTTTATCCCGTTAGTATTTGTCCTTATTTGGAGTGCTTCTAAAAGATTTAGTCCTGATTTGTAGCTTTTTAAACGTTTGGCCCTTATTCGAGCAATTGGGCAAAGGTTTTGTCCTGATCTGGGCATTTAGCCTTTTACATAAACATATTTTACATAAATATTATACACTTTGGTAATTAGATCACGTTGATGATAGTAAATCAACATATTTGGTATGATTATGAAAATTCATAGAAATTTTATATCACTATGTTTGGTACAAATAGGGAAAAAAATCATTAATGTTAAATCAGAAAATTATGTAAAAATTAAAAAATAAAGTTCTAGATGTCAGACCAAGGGTTGATAAACTTTCACATCCTTTTGGATGGGAATTAGATCACCTTCCTTGTTACTTGATCTTATCATCTAAATGATCTAAGATCAGATCACTCTCCAATTTTTTAACAAAACATAGTGATTAGTGATCAAATTACTAAGGAGCAAAATCACTGTCCATTTTTTAGTGATCACCCAATATTAAACACGCACGAAAAATTATACAATATAATGTCTGTAGAGTTTAGCAGACTACACATACGGGATTTAAGGATTGACATGTGTCGTTTACGGAATAATTTTAAATTTAAAAAAATTAATTTTTTTTACATAAAAAATAATTAATTAAGAAAATGAGTATGTGTCAACTTCTTAACTCACTTGTAGCAGCCAAAATTTACAGTGACAATGTATACTATAATAATTCTAACTATAAAATCGATCTTTTTAAGATGATATATATGATAATCGAAAATCTCATAAAAGTTCATATCTTTTTACAAGTTTAATATCCAATGAAAAGTCACAAAGACAAACAAGTATAAAATCATTATTATGATAAAGATAAGAAACTAACAAACAATCGATGTTCCATAATTAATTTATAGTTAAACATGTTTTTTATGGTTAATATTAAATAGGAATTTTTTTCTTTTTTCTTTTTTTCCGGATGGTAAATTATACAATACACCGGCGGTAGAGTTTAGCAGACTACACAGGCGGGTCCTGAAGGATGACATGTGTCCTCTAGGGACTAGATTGAAATATTTAAAACTTAATTAATTAAAAAATTGGACATGTGTCAACTCCACAACCCGCTTGTGGAGTCCAAAATTTACACCACCGGTGTATCAAATAATTACCCTTTCCGGATTACGTAACAATCCTAAGATCAAGTAACGAAAAAAGAAAAGAAAAGAAAGGCCCAATAAATCATGTCACATGACCTTATAATTAATGAGACTTTAGTCAAACTCAACTTTTTTTTTTATATATGAGGGATAAAAGCAAGAAAAATTACAAGTGAAAAACTAGTCATGGCATCCGTTGTAAGCAGAGGAGAGAGTCATTGAGGCGGAGTGTCAAAAGTGTGTAGTCCCAAATCCAGGTTGTGGAAATTATTTGCCATCCAGTCTGCACATATGTTTGCTTCACGGTAAATATATGATGAATAGAACAACGCCAAGGCCTCTCAAGTAAATCCTTGATTGCAGCAAGTAAGTTATTGTGTGGAGCAGTTGCATCGAACTTGTTTAACGATTGAAGAGCAGAAAGAGAGTCTATCTCCAAAATCACATCCTTAAATCCCTTGTTCCAGCAAAGAAGCAGGCCATGATAAATTCCCCACAATTCCGCAATCAACACAGAAGAAAATTCCACCCGATAGACAAATCCACCTAGCCAGCATCCAAATTCATTGCGAATCACACCCCCAGCTGCTGAATCACCAGGATTGCCATGCACACTACCATCCACATTGATTTTGACAAAAGGAGCTTTTGGTGGATTCCAACCGACCAGAACTTGGTGTTTAAACCGACAATTGGAGATGGAAATCATATCTGCATCTTCCTTGGCGCGAGTGAAGATTAATTGACTTTTATTAGAAGGCCAAACAAAGTTAGAATCAAATAATAAGCAGTTTCGCCAATACCATATGAACTATAAAGCAAACATGAAAATGAAACTCCATCGTATCCATAATGATACAAGTTAATCATGAATGGTTGATAAATATTGTTAGTAAAAATTGGTCAATAAATATCACCAAGTTGATTCAAACAGACCTAGTAATTTTCTTCTTCTTTTTATTACAATAAATATATTTAATAATAATTATTACTATTTTGAATTTGAAAGTTCTTTTTTTCCCTATAAACAAAATAGTCAAAACAAATTGACAATATAGACTTGTTCTTTAAAAAAGAATCGGCTGCAACAGCCCGACTAAGTTGAATAAAATGACTTGAAATAATTAATCCGATGGCATATGTTTGCGAAAGGAGCCATTCTTCGGCCATGCTCTTTCGATGAATATTTTTAGTGTTTTACTGAATAAAATCGTGTCAAGACAAAGGAAAGGGAAATAATTGGAATCTTAGCTATGTTAGAAGAAGGAAAAGCTTTGAGGCGTGCAAAAACATTTTTTTAGTGTAAGATTGTTTGTCTAACACAGATAAGTTATTAGGATACAACAAAACTTCTGAGATCACTAAGTATGGAAGAGAATGATTTTTGGAAGAGAAAAGAACGTGTATTGATCATGGGTAAACTCAGTATTTATAAACACTGAAAAGATATCTCTGAATAGTTATCAATTTAAATTGAATAACTTCTTTTTCCATTTTAATATGCAATTGATAAAAAACATATCTCTTGGTAAAAACTTATATTAACTGAATTTATCCAATATGCATCCAAAAAATAAATGACTTAGTAAGAATTAAGTCACTTAGAAGCGCCAATCTTTGACTTATATAAAATTGGGCTAACCAATGGGTTGAGCTCATGGGTATTGGTATCACATGATACCCTTAGTCAATAGATTAGGCTATATAAGGCACTATAAGTCCCTTTTCTTAAATAATGTGGGACTTTTGTTTTCACCACTTTAACAAACTACTCCCTCTGTCCCATATTATAAGTCTTTTTCTAGAAACTTTTTTGTCCCAAATTATAAGTCCATTTTTAAAACCAAATGCAACTTTTACCTAAGATACCTAAGTTACCCTTGTTAGTGGTAGTAGAAATTAAGTTGGAATTTAATTCATCTATTGACTATGAGGGAGTAAGTGGGAGGAGAGAGACTTAGTGGGGGGAGAGAGAAGAGGGGAAAATTGGAAGGAGAAGATAAAAGTTTATAGAAGTTAGAGTTTTAACTACTTTTCTTAAACTTTGTAATACGGTTAAAATGAACTTATAATATGGGACAGAGGGAGGATATAACATTCCCCCACTAGTTTGTGAATAAAACTATCATCATTCATAACAAACATAGTGCATAAAAACGGTGTCTTAATGATTGGACCTTTAATTAGTGTAACCATTCAAGACGCTAATGAAGTACATGGTATAACATTGAACCATGACTCCGTTTATTAGGATCAGAAATGCCACACACATTATATTTATTATGCTTCCATAAGGTCTCTCGTTAGCTTCTAGCACTATAATGGCCCTTGTGTTAGCAAATCCATTTTCTATGAATATTTACAAGAATAAATCCTTTTTAAACTCTTGTTGAAGCGGCACCACTTCATATTCATATAGGTAGAGTCACTTCTTGTTGATTAATACTCCCTCTGTCCCATATTATTTGTCCATTTCCCCCCCTAAAATCTTGTCCCAAATTATCTGTCCCTTAATCACTTTTAAGATAAAATTTCCTAATTAACCCCTATTTAATTTTTCTCGTAAATATAATAATGTGATAATGGGAGAGAGTTCACCATAAAAATAATGGGAGAGAGAAAGGGGTAATATGGGTAGAATGAGTAAAAAGTTTATAGAATTTAACAAATTGATTGATTTTCCTAATATGTGTGAAAAAAGGAAATGTGACAGATAATATGGGACGGAGGGAGTACCTAACAACCTCTTATAGCTCTATTAAGAGTTTTGAACTAATCCTTTCTTCAACTTTAGTACTAACAACTTTCATTTGTATAGGACTTAAGTTAGTACTTTGCAAGCAGACACTTAACAATTGACTTGTTATTACCCATTGGACTTCATCAATTTCCAGTTTCGAAAACTGAAGTTGGGTTACCATCAAAGATGTCTAAAGTATTATATTTTAGTCCCATACTACTAGCCATCTTCCTCACTTTCTCTTTAGGCATAGCCTTTGTAAGCGGATCCGACATATTTTAGGAAGACTTCACATAAGTAACTATAATTACTCAATTAGAGATTAATTCTCTAATTTAATCATGACGTAGGCTTGTATGCCTTGATTTACCATTATAAATATTGCTAAAAGCACTTGACATTGTAGCCTCACTATCACAATGTCTAGTAACAGGTGGCATGGGCTGAGGCCATAAATCAATTTCAAGCAACATGTTTCTAAGCCATCCGGCCTCGTTACCCACTGCTGCCAAGGCTATAAACTCGGCTTCCATGGTTGAATGTGCAAGACATGTTTGCTTCTTAGATGCCCAACTAATAGCACTACCCGCTATAGAAAATATCCAACCCGAAGTTGACATATTATCTCCAATATTGGAGATCCAACTAGCATAGGAATAGCCTTCCAAAACAGCGGGAAAGTTAGTATAACATAACTTGAAATTAGTGGTTTGTTTAAGGTACCCAAGTACTCTTTCAACCGCTTTCCAATGAGCCATACAAGGATTACTAGTAAATTCTTGATAATTTGCTCACGGTAAAGACTATATCTGGTCTTGTACAATGCATAGCATACATTAAGCTTCCAATGACACTAGCATATTTCAATTGTTCAATTGCTCTATCATCATTTTTGACAAGTTTAACACTAGAGTCATATGGAGTACTATATTCTCTAATTTTCAAATATTGATACTTATTCAATAATATCTCTATATAATGAGTTTCACATATAATGAGTTTCACTCAATGTAAACCCATTATCATGCTTGGTAACTTTGACACCTAAAATTGTATCAACTTCTTTAAGATCTTTCATCTTAAAGGTAGAGGTAAGAAGCTTTTTAGTCTCTTCTACACTAAGCATATTAGTACCGATAATTAACATATCATCAACATAGAGACACAAAATCACTCCATAATCACTAGTAAACTCAGAATAGATACATTTATCGGTCGTATTATGTCTAAATCCATTAGACAAAATGGCTGTATCAAACTTTTCGTGTCATTGTTTGGGAGCTTGTTTGAGCCCATATAAGGATTTCACAAGTTTACAAACTTTATTTTCATTTCTGGGAAGAACAAAGCCTTCCGGTTGCTCCATGTAAACTTTCTCCTTTAAATCTCCATTTAAGAATGTCGTTTTAACATCCATTTGATGAACATGTAACTTATATATGGATGGTAAAGCAAATAACACTCTTATAGAAGTTACTCTAGCAACTAGAGCATATGTATCAAAATAATCTAGTCCTTGCTTTTGTGTGAACCCTTTAGCAACTAACCTTGCTTTAAAGGTTTGTAATGTGCCATCAGAATTGTATTTCCTTCTAAAAACCCATTTATTTTTAATAGGTTTTGAACCAGTAGGTAAGTCAACTAGAACCCAAGTATTGTTGGCCATAATTGAATCCATTTCATCGTTTACAGCCTTTTGCCAAAGTGCAGCATCTCTAGAAGCTAAAGCTTCTTTTAAGGTTTTGGGGTCATCATCAATAAATATCCAATATTCTTATGACTCTTTCTTTACTTCTCTCAACAAGAAGAGTAATATGATCCAGATAAATAAAATCAGGATTAAGACGTTTTTTCTTTGTCCTTGGCTCCTCCTTAATTCAAAAGGTTCATCTTCAATTTCCTTCCTTTTAGGACTAGAAATAATTTCATCATGTTTGTTAACATGATCATCATATTCTATGACATGATCATGTACATATTCATGTACAAATGAATTTTCAAAAAATTCTACATGTATGGATTCCACAATTACATTTGATTCCAAATCAAGCAATCTACATGCTTTTGAATTTTGTGCATAGCCCACAAAAATAGATTTGATTCCTCTTGAACCAAGTTTTGTCTTTGAGAATCCGGAAGTCTATAGTAAGCCACACACCCCCACACTTTAAAATAGTGTATGTTAGGTTTTCTTCCATTCCAAATTTCATAAGGTGACTTATGAGTCTTCTCGAATGCAACTCTATTAGTAATATGGCAAGCTGTAAAAATTGCTTCTCCCCACAAGTTGAATGGCAACTTAGCATTTAAAATCTTAGAATTAATCATATCAACAAGTGTTCGATTCTTCCTCTCTGTCACACCATTGTGTTGGGGAGTAAATGGAGCCGTTCTTTGGTTAATTATTCCATGATCCTCACAAAATTGATCAAATTCACCGGAGAAATATTCTCCTCCTCTATCACTCCTTATGATTTTAATCTTTCTTTCCTTTTGATTCTCAACTAGTGCTTTGAATTCCTTGAAAGCATCAAATGCTTCATCTTTCGTTTTTAGTAAGTAAATATGGATATATCTTGAACAATCATCTATAAAGGTGATGAAATATCTTTTTCCACCCCTTGTTAATTTTCCATTAAGTTCACATATATCTGAATGGATTAATTGCAACATATTACTTACTCTTTCAGATTTAGGAAATGATTTCCTTGTTATCTTGGCTTGTGCACAAATTTCACATTTATCCAAAAAATCATGTTTGCATTGTAAATAACCATGGCTGGACATGAATCTTAAAGTAAAATAATTTAAATGTCCTAATCTAGCATGCCATAAGTTAGAAGATTCAACAATATAAGCAGAAACATGATTAACTTCATTAATACTGAGTTTGAACAAACCATCAAGGGTATACCCCTTGCCAACAAACACACCATGTTTGGTGATTACAAGCTTATCAGATTCTAAAACAATCTTAAAGCCTCTTTTAACAAGTAAGGTAGCAACAACTAAGTTTCTTTTCATGGATGGAACATGATAAACATTAACCAAAGTTAATTTTTCACCTGAAGTAAATTTCAGATCCACATTTCCCATTCCAGCAACATGAGCAGGTGCTTGATTTCCCATGAAAACTTCAGATTCAACCTCCTTGTAGGTGGTGAATAAATCCTTGTTGTAGCACACATGTATGGTAGCACTAGAATCAGGGAAAAACTCAGAAGAACTAGCAACATTGACTGCTGTTAAGGGTAAGATTTGGGATAGCCAAGCCCATTTAAACACAAAAATCCTATTTTTTTTTACCGTATCCAAAAATACTAAAAATACCCTATTTTTCCCATTTTTACAAAATATTTTATAAAAGCCTACATTATTTTACACATACAAAGGCCTACATTTGACTTCACACACACCAAAAAGTGGCCAATATACTCAAAGAGGCCCAACAGAATTCCCACACACACTTAAGGTCCAAACAAAGCCTACCCTCCTTAAATGGCCCATCGAATTACCAGCAAAGGCCCAAGCCAATTACATAAGCGCACAACACAAGTCTTCCTCGCGGCAGAAAGTCTTCACTGTCACATGGCAGCAGAGGCATCGCAGTGCCGCTCAAGGGGAAGCTAAAGATGCCGCAAGGAAGATGCCATGAATGGAATATTACCAAAGGGAGTAATCTTTTCTGATAATGAAATATTTACGTGTCTAATTATGGCATCAAAGGCCAACCACTGCAACAAAACACACTAATCCCTTGGATTTGCAGAGGAAACGTGGACCCAGACAACGAAGCGGGAAAACATTTTGAAGGAGTGGCTTGGAGGGCATGTGAAGATGGGAATCTGCCAGGGGTTATTTTTGTAAGAGACAACTTGCTTGGAAGTTTTTTAGTTTCAAGGATAACCTTATGGCAAGAAAGGGAAAGAATCTGCAGCGGTTGACTTGCTGCAAGAATCTCAGAGATGAGGCCGACTTAGCACTTGAAAAGGCAAAATAATTCAAAAGTAAGGAAAAGCAAATTTGTGCACAGGCCCGATATGGGAGATGCCATGGCAGAGGGTTGGTGGAATCTTTCGGCAGTAATCATGTCGTAGAAGACACCGTACCGCAGTGGAGGCATTATAAATAATCCCACGGCAGACTTCATCTTAAACATTGGGAACGCTCAGAGCTTCCTCTCCTTCTACAAATTACTTCCCATTTGCTTTTCTTTAAATTCTTTCCCTTTATCTAGCATTCTCACCTTCTTTCTTCAACCCCATTTTTCAAAGTTTAATCCCATTTGATTAAAGCAAATAAAAATGCAATTTTTTCTTTCAATCATAATTTTAGGGTGATACTCTATTTTGGGGATCAAATAACAGAGAAGAACAGCGCTCTCATCGTCCTCTCCAAAAGCCAGATCTGCGGTAAACACCATCTCACCCCAGTAGCTTTGCTGCTGCAACTTGTTTTCTTATGCTCACCGCGGAACCCCTCCTTTCCTAAATCTGATTTCTCCTATCACGAAAACATGTTTCTTATTTTCCCCTAAAATCCCTATGTTCTGTTTGTGAAACGGGAGTCGGCCCAACCCGTTGAGCCGAGACTAGTTAGCCCATACTTGCCACACAAAGGCTCCCCACATTTTCTGACGACTCCACTGGGGAGCCGGCGAAATACTCAAAGAGGAAAACATGCCGCGACGAGCAGCAGCTCGCTTGGGAAGCCAGAATGTGGCTGCAGAAACTGTCGATGTCCCAGATGAGCACGCCGAGTCTTCTTCCGAGCACAACCAACAAAATTCGGCACCCGAGCAGTCTAAGCAGCCAAATAACACGGCAGTGACGGTGGAACATGCTCGAGGAATTTACCAAGGCCGACTTGAAATTTTTTGAGGATTTGAGAAACATCCAACATAATCCCGCAAATGGGGGCCACTTTTAAGACGGGCAGCAGGCCCCAATCTCCCCTAGACGACGTAGATGCTCCGTAGAGGAACACAACGGAGACGCAGTAGCGAGATGGAGTTAAGCAGCTGCATGAGTCACTGCGAGGCTATGCCAAACTTTTCGATCTCACTATTTTGTTGGAAAGAGAACACATGAGGCCCACTAGACAGACTTTCCAATTTGTGGGGGATCCTCCATACCCAAGGCACTTAGTGAACAAGTCTTATCCGGAGAAATATTTGACCCCAACATTCCCGTAGTATGATGGAAGAAAGGGGAACGCCATAGTAGCAAGTCCAATCAAGCTTTCCGCAAAAGACCCAATGGCAGTAGAAGTACTGTTGCAGGTGATCGGACCAAAATTATGCATCTTTTTATGGTCATTTTCCTATGCTTTTAGGGTATTTTATGCTTGACTATGCCTTATATTTGGTATATTTGTGTTTATAGGTGTTAAAGTGAAGAAAAGTGCAAAATCACCAATTTTGTACCTTTTTGGAGCTGATAGAGCTCAAATTATGCATATTTTTATGGCTATTTTTCTATACTTTTTACCACTTTTATATGCATTTTTTACCTTATTTTCCAAGTATTTGTGTTTTTAGTCTTTATGAGATGTGAAATTGAGAATTTGCTTATTTTCACTACTTTTGAGGCTATTTTGATGACTTTTTACACAGATATTAGCAAAGTAATTTTGAGTATAGATTTGGAGATGCAAAGTTCGTGTTTGAAGATTTCTTGAAGATAATTTGAAGATTTGAAGATCATTGAAGAATTATTTCAAGGAGCAAGGATTGAAGATTGGAGCTAAAATTGCAAAGGATTGAAGCCAAGCCCAGAAGAAGCCCTGAAGTTGAGGATTTTTGGATAATTTATATGTGAATATACTCAGTCCATATAAACCTATAATTGGAGTTAAAATCCCAATTTGTAGGCATAATATCCAAAAGAATATCCAAATCCCGCAACAATCCCGCAGATTTGCGATATAAGCCCGATTTCAGCGCAGTCTCGGTAGAAAGGCTATAAGTTTCTGCTCAGATGTCCGTTTTAAGCCCATGAGTAGCCGTTGGAAAGCTAACTTCGAGCTCTACAACTTTCCTTTGAAGTCCAAAGCCTAGTTCTGCTGATTTCAAGCCCGAATCTGCCGGTGAATTTTCTGCAGAAATCTAGAACATTCCAGAATCCTATTCTAACTTGGATTCTACTCTAGGATGACATCTAATCCAACTTGGAGTCTAAGTCAGCCCTAAACCACCCTATCTATGTTCATCCACTATAAATAGCCACCTTAGGACTAGATTTTGTATGTAATTTTATTCTTCATAAGTTATATTGTTTAGTTGAAGATTTGGAGAAAAACCCTAGGAGCCGCCGCCCCTTCTCTTCCTCATCCATAGATAAGTTCTCTTCTTCTTATTTGTGAGTAATCCTTTTCTTTTCTCCAATGTAGAATTTAATTGATCTCTTGACTTATTCCATGGTGAGATTTTGTGTTTTTATATGAGAATTTATTTGAGTATTTCTTGGATCTCTGTATGAATTCTATGTTGCTTGTTTTGATTGATTGGGTCGACATTTTCATGATAGATTGAGTTAGCATTGGCTAGATTAAGTTGTGAATTAATCACTTCAGCTTAATTTTATGTAGCAATTGGATGTGAATTAATCCTCCGTCCAAGAGAGAAAAGAATCAATGGGCGAGAAATTTCTCATTGTGCTTGTTATTAAAATACTTGTTCTTCATGCTTTATTCCTAAGTGATCTTTAAGCCCTAAAAAAGTAATTGATTGCTAAAAGAATAAAAGGGATAGATTGACTTTAATCGGTAATCTAATCTAATTAAGGTAATTTAGGTTAAGTCCGACAGGCTATTCAAGGTTCTCATAATCTTTAGATATCAATGATCCATGTTATTGTTGTCAAGAGGGATATTAATTCTATGTTGGAGGTTTCTATTTAATTGATTTTCTCATGATATTCACTGCTTTTGATTAATTGTTTTCTTTAATTTTCTTGATTGCTCTTTTAGTTAATTTACTTTTAGTTAGATTTAATTTTAATTCTTCTTTAAATTCTCTTTATTAATTTGTTTTGGTTGAGAAAAGGAAGAGCCAATCTCTCTGTGGGTTTGACCCCTACTTGCCCTAGCTAGTTTAGTTAGTAATTGTTGGGATAATTATTTTTATGATTGCTGACGACCGATCATAAATTTTGGCGCCGTTGCCGGGGAGATTGTGTTTAATTTTCTTTTTCTCTTATTTTTATATTAGATTAGATTTGCACTTGATCATCTTTGTTTTGCAGAAAAGATCCAATGGAGCAATCACAAACATTACGAGAGCTGAATTTCAACTGTGAATTGCCGCCCCTTTGTATTGACTATCCAGCCATGGATATGTCTTACAAATTGAAGCCAGGAGTAATCCGTATGCTGCCGATTTTTCAAGGAGAACATCATGAGAATCCTCATGAACATCTGCAAAGTTTCTTTCTGAAGTGTGCCACAATCACTGGGATGCCTGAAGAGGACTTGAAACTTCGAACTTTTCCTGTCACATTAGACGGAAAGGCAAAAGAATGGTTCTTAAGACTACCACCCAAATCCATAAAATCTTGGAAGGAGATGGAAACAGTATTTTTGAATAAATACTTTCCGGAAGCTAAGCGTGCTGATGTCAGAAGAAAGATTAACACTTGTCAACAATTGAAAGGCGAAAAGTGGTACCAATACTGGGAGAGATATAACCAGATCTGCGCAAGTTGCCCCTACCACAACATCAGCGAAGCACTTTTGATTCAACACTTTTATGATGGCCTTATCTATGAGGATCGCACCTATGTCGACACCGCCAGTGGAGGAGGACTTACATTCAAAACCCCTGAAGAAGCAAGGAAGCTGCTCAACACTATGGTAGAGAACATACACCAATTTGGTACAACCAATGAAGCCGACGCAGTAAAGGAGTCAGAGATATCGGAAATCCGCAAGGTGCTAAAAGAGTTCGTAGATGAAACCAAATACACCATATCCTCATTGACTGCTCAATGTGGAAATTTAGCAACGATGTTTGCTAATTTCATGAATATCCAATCACAAGCTTATGCTCAAATTCCCCCATATGTGCCGCAAGGATCTATGAGAGGAAACATATAAGGATGTGGGATCAACGCCATTGGAGAACCTCTATGTCGATACCCACAAGAGTTGGAATTGCATGATAAGCCATTACAACCTACGATATCTTCACCTCCAGCACCTGTTTTCCCTGATACATCCTCACCAATTGATGAATTCGACGAGCAAATACAAGGAGATATGAAGACTTCAACTGAGATTAAGAACGACTTACCTGCTGCAATCAACGATGAACATCAGCAATCAAAAGAAGAATGGATGGAGGAGATGCAAGCTAAGTATGATCCACTACCATTCCCTCAAAGGTTTGCTCAACAACTTAATTTACTTCGGAAATTAGAGGTAAACATTCCTTTAATTGATGAAATAGTCAAAGTACCAAGGTATGCTTCTTTCCTCAGAGAATTATGCAATAACAAGACTAAGTATGATGAAAAATACGCCTGCATGGATGAAAATATATCTGCTGCTTATCAAAGGAAATTGCATCATAAATGCAATAGTTTAGGTTCCTTTTCTATTCCTTGTAGTATAGGGAAGAATGAAGTAGGTAATGCTATGTGTGAATATGGATCTTTGATCAATATCATGCCTTATTCTATTTATAAGCAATTGAAAATAGAACATCTGCTTGAAACTGATCTTATTATCCAATTTGCTGATAGAACTAACCATAAACCTGAAGGTTTAGTTGAGAATGTTTTAGTGCAGATAGGAGATTTTGTTTTTCCTGCAGGTTTCTATATCTTGAAGATGAGCGAAGATGACATTCATCTACCTCAAATGCCACTACTGTTAGGAAGACCGCTTTTGATTGCAGCAAGTATGGATTTCAACGCAAAAGAAGGAACAATCACTATGGAATTCGATGGAAAGCCAATTGTATTCAACATAAGTGAAGCAAAGAGAGCTCCTACCGAAATTCATTCTATCTATTCCATTGACACAATTTGTACTTACTCAGAAGAAGTACAAGCACTCAACCAAGAAGATGAACTTGAGGTGATCCTCACTGATCGAGCTCAAATTATGCATGTTTTTATAGCTATTTTTCTATACTTTTTGCTATTTTTATATGTGTTTTTACCCTATTTTGTTAGTATTTGTGTTTTTAGGTCTTGAAGACAAGAAAAGTGAAAACTTATTGTTTTTCACTATTTTTGGAGCTATTTTGGAGACTTTTTACTCAACTATGGATTTAGCCATTTGGAATAAAGATTTGAAGATGCGAAGTTCGTAATTGAAGATATTTTGAAGATTTGAAGAATTAATTCAAGAAGCAAAATTGAAGATTTGGAGCTTTAATTGCAAAGGATTGAAGACAAGCCCAGAAGAAGCCCTGAAATTGAGGATTTTTGGATTATTTATATGGGAATATACTCAGCCCATATAAACCTATAATTGGAATTAAAATCCCAATTAATAGGCCCCATATCCAAAATAATATCCAAATCCCGCAATAATCCGTAGATTTGCGATATTAGCCCGGTTTCAGCGCAGTTTTCGTAGAAAGGCCATAACTTTCTGCTCAGATGTCCGTTTTAAGCCCATGAGTACTCGTTGGAAAGCTAACTCCGAGCTCTACAATTTTCTTTTGAAGTGCAAAGCCCAGATCTGTCATCTTCAAGCCCGAAATCGAAGTCGAAGTTGCTGCCAGATTCCAGAAATTCCAGAAAATTCTAGAGTCCTCATCTAACTTGGAGACTACTCTAGG
>AWWV01010470.1:0-35630 GCA_001974805.1 Corchorus capsularis | reverse complement strand
TTTATGATCTTGATAGTTATTGATTTGGATGGCCACCGATGAAGTAATTGGAGGATCTATGGCTAGATCAAACTTAGAATTAATCTCTCAAGTTTGATTGTATGTAGCAAATTAGGTTTGTTTAATCGCTGCTTAATGGGTGTTTTTCTATCGGAGGGCGAGAAATTTCTCTTCGTATGGTTCTACTTGTAGGCATGTGTGTAAAATTAATTGTTCTTAATGCTTTGTTCTCAAGTGATCTTTAAGCCCTAAGAAAGTAATCGATTACTGAAGGAATAAAAGGGATAACTGCAGCTTTAATCGGCCTCTTATCTAATATACATGTTGGGAAACCTATATCAGTTGTCAGTCAAGAATAAGATGCTCAATTCACCTTTTAAATCAATGATCCATAGTTAATCTGATTGATTCATACCATCGGAGAAGAAGTATGCTTTTTAATTATTGTTTGTTTTATAATTGCCATAGATTTAGATTTAGATTTAGATTTAGAATTAATTTACTTTGCTTATTTTTTAGTTTAATTGCTTTCTTTTTAATTGATATCTTTTTAATCCCCTATTTCTGTTTAAAACAAATTTTTGGAAAAGATTTGTTCTTGGGATAAAAGTTCTTCACCCTTCTCTGTGGGATCGACCCCTGCTTGCCCTATCTACTTTAGTTAGGTTTTCTGGGGATTATCTTATGATTGCCGACGGCACGATCAAGCAGGGACCAAGAATTCGTTCCCGAGTACACTTACTTGGGACCCACCCGTCATCGTAAAAGACAACCATTTACTGATTTGTAATTAGCTAATTCACATGAATGACAATTAAGATGCATGAAAGATCGATTTTAATTACATGCATTAACACAAGTCTACCCAAAATGTTAATACATTGCGAGTAGGGCAAAATGATATATAGCATGTACGTCATGAATGCATATGATTCTACTTTACTCCTACACTAATTACAAGCTTATATTAATTACAAATCCCAAAGACTTAATGAAATCAAATAAATTGAAAGTTAAGGGCCAAACTGGACAAATCTGGGGACTTCTGCACACTAAAGAAAACAGTTAGCAAAATTCAGGGTTATAAAAACACAAGATTTCATGTCGTTCACATAAATCTAAGACCAAATTGCAATAAACAAAATATGAAATTCTAAGAAAGAAAACTAACTTAGTTAAGCATGAACTAGGTCGATTTCCTAACAAATTCAAACTCGAAAATCAAATCCCTAACCCAGAGTTTTAACTTTTAAGTTAATATTAATTCAAATAAGTTTATTGATTCCTTTCTAAGTTGTTTTCAATTTAATAAATCAATCCTTTAGTCCAAAGTTGTAATTTTCAAACTAAAATTAGCTCAAAAATGGTGTAACCCAATTTTCAAGCCAATTAGTTCAAACATTTCTAACTTTAAATTAAAGATTTGATCTTTCTAATTGAAATGAACTCAAGATGAAATCAATGAACTATTTCAAATTAATATTAATTTAAAAGATCAAACTTTTAAGGAAGAGATTTAATTTTGAATCCAAATTGCCACAAAGAAAATATCAAACAACAAATCAAATTCCAATTTTCACTATTTCTTTCTTTTAATACTTAACCTATGCCATACGCAAATAAAAATAACACCTTTGACAAGAAAATCAACAAATCAATTTCTTGAAGCCTAGATCCTTATAACCATTAATCATTGGAGCTTAATAATATATAGATCTAAATACTCAGATTGCAATGCACAAGAAGCAACTAAAGCATAAAAGGACTAAATTGAAACAAAAGGAAACTTTAAATGTAGAAAGTAAGAATCTTGATACCTGAAACTACACTGTTCTGTCTCAAGTACTCTGTTTTTAAATCGGTTTCTTCTTCTTCCTCGTTTCCCCTTTTCTGTTTCGGTGTTTTTTCTCCGACTCAAGCTTCCTTTCTCGTTAAACATTATCTTCTCTTCTCTGCAACTTCATGGTCCAGCGATTTTGGTGGCTTCGTTGACTCAATCTTTTCAACCCAAACCCGCTGCAACCTTCATCGATAACCCGAGCTTTGGATGCTTGGATTCCGATGATTACACCGTCGAGATGGCTTCAAGCTTTCAGGTTTTGTTTCGCCCTTCTCCCTCTATCAATCTATCGGTTCAATTTCATGTGAGATTGCTTCAATCGAAAACCCCCCCTTTTATGCTCAAGAACCCTAGCTTTCGATTTAAAGACATTTCAGAGAGAAGAGTCTGTGTGTGAGGAGAGGGAATTAGTCTCTGAGAGAGTAAGAGTTTTCCCAGGGGAATTTTTTTGTGAATCCGTGTAGTTTTTTTTTTGTTTAGAGAGAGAAAAAACCCGAAATTCTCCCCTTTTCAGCTATCCTCTTAATTCCTCCCTATCCCTTTTTCCTCTCATATCCTTCCTTAACTAATTCCTTTGTCTTTTTGTGTCAGGTGCATTTTGTTGCCAATGGGATAAGCGATTGAGGTGTCATGATGAATGGGCTGACAAAAGGGGTGAGAGAGAGAAATCTTCTTATAGGTACTTTTCTGTTTCCTTCATCTAGCATTGGTGTTTTATTCCTATGTTGCTGTATAGTGATCTGCTGCATTGTTGCTTGATCCTTACCATTGGTTTGCTTGACCTATATGGGTCTACTAACTTAAATGTGTGATTGCTTGAGTGCATTAGACCTCCATGTTTTGATTATACTTGCTTAGCTAGCCATTTTTGTAATTGAGTTCATTTCCTTGGCAGCTGGCACACACTTTTTAATCCAGTGTTTTGAGTGCATTAGACCTCCATGTGTGATTGCTTTGTCAAAATAGCTTCTGCATTTTTTAGCCCTTGGATTCGTGGAGTAACGTGGATATGACTTTGCTTTGCTCTTGTACTTCTTGTGTGTACATTAACCTGATTTCCTGAGCTCACCCTTATGAAATTACAATGCTTGCACCAACCACATTTGCTTGAAGAAAAGAAAGCTAATAAAATGCTAATGTGTCATGTCGCAATTTATCTTCTACTAACTTAAATGTGTTATGCCCATGTGACCAAAATGTGCAGATTCTGAATAATATGATTATGCATGTTAAAATGAAAAGCTTGACATGTACCAGAAAATTGTAGTTTGAACCTATTGCACTTGCTAAGTTTCCTTTCTTTTCATTTTTGACAGGCTTAATAAACAACAATGGCAAAAGAAGAAACGTGCATATGGAATAGTCATCTAAAGCTTTTCTCTTATTTCCCTTTTTAATCATGTACTTTCTTTTGAGATTTTGTAACACGAACCTTGGGAGCTTTCAAAAGGAAACAATTTTGTACCTTAGATGGCTAAATCCATTAGCGAATTTCTTCTGAAGGAACAGATTCAGTACAGAAAACGTCAATGGATGCTTTGGGTACACCACTAAAAAGCTACTAATAGATGTTGAGTGAGATTAGAATCAATTATGAGTATGCTTAATGAACATGTATTGCTAATATTTATGTGACTAATGGACCAATAAGAATGTTCATGGAGAAAATGTCCTCCCTAATGAGGAATGGTCATTAATATAACTAATATGATTAATGGGAAAATGAAAATAAATGAGATATATGAGCATACCAATTGAAAATTAGACCCATTACTAAATGGACATCCTATATGACTAAAGCTATATGATTAAAGTGCAACAATACTGAATTACTAAATGAGACTAAGTCATGAAACATGCAAAAAAGCCAAAGATGCACATTGAGAACTTTGTAGGGTTTTTCAAATGCAATCTAGATGACTAAAAAAATGAATTAGCTAATCTAAATTAAAAGTGGCCTTAAAATGATCATAATGCCCATGAATGTGCAAATGACCAAAATTCCCTCAATGTAGAGATGACCAAAATGCCCCCTAAGTGACTCTAATGCCCATTAAGATATAAATTGATTCAAATGGAAGGACATAGGATAAAAGTGGGTGTCTACAGCTGCCCCTCTTTGTGTGCTTCCTAACTATCGGGAAGTATGCAAAAGAGTAGTTTGTATGCTTTTTGAGAGTTAGGAAGTACACAAAGATGTGGACACCCATTTTTATTACAGAATCTGATGCCACATTTTCTTTCCCGAAGACCGATTTGAGGCCAACTTTATTCAAACCCGCCCTAATGTTTCTTTGCTGAAACTCACTAGAATACCCCTTTGTGAGATACTAAAAACTGTTGAACTGAAAACTGCTAAAATCTGCTGAATTGAAAACTGCTATAATCTGCTGAACTGAAAACTGAAAGCTGTTGGAATCCCCCCCCTCTGTGCGCAACTGAAAACTTTAAAGTTGTTGGAATCCCCCCTTGTAAGCAATTGAAAACTCCTTTTGAGAGCGACTTAAAACTGAAAAGTTGTTGGAATGCTGAAAAGTTGTAAATTGAAAAGTTGTTAGAATGTTGAAAAGTTGTAAATTGAAAAGTTATTGGAATGCCCCCCTTGGGAACAACCGAAAACTACTGAAAAATGACTCGTTTCTCAATCGATCTTGATAACTGTTGAAAGACGACATGTTTCCAGTCGAAAGATAATTGCTGAAAGATGACCTGTTCCCAGTCAATCTTGATAACTATTGAAAGACGACCTGTTTCCAGTCGATCCTGATAACTGTTGAAAGATGACCTGTTTCCGGTCGTAAGATAATTGCTGAAAGACGACCTATTCCCAGTCGATCTTGATAACTATTGAAAGATGACCTGTTTCCAGTCGTAAGATAATTACTGAAAGACGACCTGTTCCTAGTCAATTTTGATAAACTTTGAGGATTGGTGAAAAGTGACCTGTTTCCAGTCAACTTCAATGACTTCTTTAGGTTTGATGCTAAGAATGACTATGATCGGTTGTTGAGCAAATCACAAAATAAATCCCCACAAACCTATAACTATTAGCTAGGGCAAGTAGGGGTCGAATCCACAGAGAAGGTAGGAGCAAATCAAAGCCAAATTACACAAAAGAAAAACTTACCAAAGGGGATTTTTTATAGGTTTTCAAAATAGGTAAACTAAATTAGAAAACAATTATGTAAATCTAAACTAATGACTAAGAAAACAATTTAAGAGAAACAATTAATCAAAAGCATACTTCTTCTCCTTTTGGTAATAATTTTGATCAAGTAAACCATGGATCATAGACACAAAACATGAATTTGACTTAAATTGCAATCAATTAAGAATCATAAATCATCCCAAATCGGTATATAGCCTAAGACGTAGACATCAACTTTCATTGAAACAAAGTAATCCTCTTAATATCTTAAACAACTCCATTTGAATAATTGGTATAGGAGAGGAATACTCGACCCTCCAACATGCTAAGAAGAATTAACCCGCATCTCGCTGACAATTAATCTCTAATGTTCCTAATCAAACATTCACCCTGTGAAGAATCATAGGACAAGCATTAAGATCTACTTTTCCACATGCATGATAAATCAATACCAAACTTGCCTACATCAATTTCCATCTCGGCCTAAAGATTTCAACAAGGTTTGATATCCCATTGAACCTAGGACTCCTAGAATTACAATTGTTACTTGGACCAACTTTAGCTTGACTCAAGCTACTTGAATCTAACTATAGCATTCATATTATCAAGACAAGGTGGCCATCCAAATCTATCAAAATATAAACACATAAGATGAAGTATAGAGATAAGAAACATATTCAAACGGAAAAATCTTATTATTAAGAACAAAAGTTTCACCAAAGATTTATTGATCAAAAATACCTAAGGAAAAGAAGTATAAAGGTTTAGCCTCTCATGGATTGGAGTTTCCAATCCATGAGAGATTGAAAACTTACAAACCCAAGAGGAAAAGAGGAGGACGCGGCTGCCTCCTCTCCAAACCGCAAAACCTAGAAAATAAGAAGAGAAAAGTTGTAGAAAGATGTTGTAAGTTGTTCTAGGTGTGCTAGGGTTTTAGACTTAAGAGGGTATTTATAGAGGGTGCCTTAGGGTTAATTTAGAGCTAAACAAACCCTAAGACGTGCTGGGCTGCTCTCCAAGTCTTCAAGCTAATCCAAATAAGATTTTGGGCTCAATTGGATCAATCCCGCAAAACGGGCCCAAGACAGTTTCTGTCCGCTGACTTCAGGACCATTTTCGTCCATGAAAACGTCCGAACTGGGCTTCGACCAAAACACGAAATTTGTAGATCTTGGAGTTAGCTTTCCAACGGCTACTCATTTGCTTCAAACGGAGCTCTGGATCAAAAGTTATGGCAAAAATACAGAAGGGTCACCAAATCTGGAAACAATTGGAGAAGCTTCAAGGAGAAGTGACGCGTGATGGCTGTCTGGCGCGCGTGCATGGCTGGCCCCGACTCCCCCTGGGCGCCCATGTGGATGGCTTGTGCGCCCTGGGTGTTGGCCTCAAGCCCAGGTCGCCTGTGCCTATATGGGTGCTGGGTGGCATGCCCGACTGGCGCTGGGCGCCCATTCGGCAAGCTTGGCGCCCCATGTGGTTTGCCTCGCGCCCCATGTGCTCCAGTCCTCCAACGCCACTTGACATGTCTTCTTGCCTTGAAATTCAACTTTACTCATTTGCTTCAAACTCTTGAAAATCAATCTTATGATGATAAAATTGACTCTTCAAGCTCTTCAATCACGATCATATTGGCTCCATTCTTCATCCAAATTGTCCTTGGAAAATATTTGTGTAAATAATCATCCAAAAAGGCTCCAAAAAGGTACAAAATTGGTGATTTTGCGCTTTTCTTCACTTTACCACCTATAAACACAAATATACCAAATATAAGGCATAATCAAGCATAAAATACCAAAAAAGCGTAGGAAAATGACCATAAAAAGATGCATACTTTTGGTCCGATCAGACTAGCCTGTGGACAACTGTTTAAAGCTTGAAAAGAGACTAGTTTCTGGTCAAAACTGACTGAGGCCAGTACGTGGCTAATGCTGATACTTGAAAAAGACTAATTTGTGGTCAACGCTGAAAGAGGCCAATCCGTGGCCGACTGACGCTTGAAATGTGACCGGTCTGTGGCCAACTGTTGGAGTTTGAGAAGAGATCGGTCTGCGGTCAACTTGAAACCTCGATCTTTGTCCTGATGGAGAACTCTTATTTCTTGAAGCCTTCCAATGTGGATCCTTGAAGTCACCTGTTCATAAAGCGTGCTTTGATGCAATATTAAAATGCATGGTGATGCAATGCCAATGTTTGGTAATATGAGATGCGTGCCAAATGCTATGCATGATATGTCTTGAACTTTGTTTTATTTCAAATTCATGGTCCTACACAGTTCCCCGCGTATTTTGCCCCAATCCCTTAACTAAGCAACTGGTGTTTCTCTGAATCGTTTCTGGTTGAATTAACTACTTAGTAAACCTCTTTCGTTTCTTAGCTTGCCCCCACTTTGCCATGTCTTGCATACCTTATGCCCCAATCTCTTCTTGAATAACATTTGCTTCGGTTTCTGGTTCTTTTGCCCCAAGTGACCGCTTATTCCTCCAATTCCAGTGTTGGGCGTTTCAGTGAACAATTCTAAGGATGTTCACCCTTGATGATTAGTGATGAAATGAAATGCAAGCATTCAGAAGCATTCATTTGTTGGAAAATATCAATATTTTATATGGATATATACTTATATTATACAATGAATACTCTGACGACGATTTGATGACGTGCCAAAGGATTCTCAAAACCAAGTTTTGGTATTGCTATTCCCGACTCAGTCTGGACCAGACCCTCACCCTTTCGACCTTAAGAGATGTTCTTTAAGTATATTCTCCACGGTTTGTACTTTTCCATTTTGAGCCGTTCTTTGCAGACTTGCAAACTGACTTTGTCCATTTACCACGATCTTCTTTTCAATCCCTTCTTTATTTTGTTTCCTTATCGAAGCTTTGGGGTGACTCCTGGAATTCCCATCCTTGCTTTAGACTGCCCTTTTCGGGATTTCACCCTAGAGCTGCTTTTCTTTTTCGTTTTTCTTTCGTTTTTTCTCTTCTTCTTTTTTCTTCTTTTTCATTTTTTCATTGCACTTGAAAACTCTTAATTGACTCAAAAACTCTTTTCAAAAGTTTTGACTCGAAAACTCCTTTCGAAAGTTTTGACCAAAACATTTTGCCAAAAAGGACTATTTTTGTTGAGGAACAATCTCTTCTCAACTATCCTCACTTGATCAAAGATGGACTTTTATTAGGCACGTAACATAGGATTGGATTCATGGTTGCCAAAGAAAGGATATAAAGGCTCAAAATGTGTTTGAAGGTGTTCGAATCAAGGATCATTTTTGCCATGTGAAGGCTCTTATCATACCAATTGTCCTTTGTTCCATCTTATACATTCATTTTTCAATATTCATTTTTTCATTTCTTTTTTTTTTTGTTTTTGTCTTTGCATCTTTATTGACTTTTGATGGAGTGGACTCGATTACTTTTAGGATGCCCCATTCAATATTGAGTTCGAATTTTTTCTTTCGAGGTTGATCCTTCTTCACCTCTGCCCCCCAGTGTGGAGGGTGATCCTTGATTAGGATTCATTGAAAAGAAATAATTAATTAGGCTCAAAGGGGACAACAATGGATATTTTTCTACAAGTGAAGGGAATATGAAAGAAAGCCATTTATCACTTCAAGATTAGATATCTTCATTGAAGAGGTTCCTCGTGACAACGTATTTTGAAAACTATTTTTGAAAAACATTTTCGTAAAAAACACATTTTTGGAAACCATGACTCTCTTTTGAAAAACATTTTTGAGAAAGAAATTTTCGAAAATCATGACTCTCTTTTGAAAAACATTTTTGAAAACCATGACTCTTACCATTCCAAGTGCCTTTATTTATTTTTTTTGTTTTTTTATGGGAATTAGTTTTTTGAAAGAGAATCTTACCGCCTGGCTAGGATGACCCGTATCGTGGCTTCCTTCGTGTCCAGTGTTCATCAGCTTTGTGGATCCCTTATGGAATGGATCTGTTTTTAATCTCGAAAGGTATGAGGGTAGTGTCTGATCCTCAGTGTCTTCATGGTCAGGTTCATTAGCATTTTTCATCATTGAACCCTGGTTTGTCTTGGACGTCTTTGCATTCATTGTCAGTCGGCCTGAACAATACAATATATACATATACTAGAAGAAGAATAACAAATAATAAACAAATGGATGAAGAGAGAATGAGAACTTATTTAAACTTTTCAAATGCACTTTATTTTATTACTCATGATAAAAGGAAAACATGTAGGATAATATGCATGTGAAAGAAAGCCCAACATAAAACTACTCGCTGACACTCTTAGGCATAAGTCCCGAGATAAACGTTATTACATCTCCATAGCACTAAAGTAGAACTGATCCCTGTGATTCCTCCTTCACTTTTCTCACAACTCCATCCTTGCCTTGCAAATCCACCTTCCCATCTTCTGTCATTTGACCAACACCCGTCACAATGGTCGAACTACCCTCCCCATATAGTGTGGAAAAACTATGCTTATGTTTCTTGGATACTTGGTGGTCAACCGTATGAGAGTGATTGTAGGGACGACACAACCACAGATACCACTAACCTTTGCTGCATTGGTGTTGGTGCTTCAGTAGCTTGTTTCTTCATTGATGGGATGGAAGCCAAAGGTTGAGACATTTCCTTGACTATCATACTCACTCCATTGACTGGCTTTGCCGCTCATCCATTAACCTCTGCACTTTTCCTTTGAACTCTGGGCAATCACAGACCTGATGCACTGTACCATGATATGGACATACTTTCTCCAGATCTCCATCTCCAAACTCCCCTACTTCAATCATTCCCGCTTTCACTAGAGCCTTAAAAACTGTGCTAAGAGGAGTGGTTATCTCAAAAACCTTCCGTTTGATGATCTCTCCAGTTTCAACCATATTTGCTTGGGTCTTTCCATGATCCGGTAGAGGATTAACTGGGGAAACATTACCAAAACTTAGTTTTCCAGAGCTCACTAATTCTTGTACAACATATTTCAATCTCATGCAGTCTTCTGTTGTATGTCCTTCAGTTTCTGAATGGTAATCACAATGTGCATCGGCTTTGTACCATTTAGGACGACGATCCAGCGGCAGAGACTGAGCAAATGGAATCCTCTCCAATAATTTTTGTTGCAGCAACTGAGGCAACAACTCCGTGTAAGTGTAGGGAACTGGGTCTATGGGTACTTTAGCCGAGTTATTAGCTCCTGATGAAATGGCTGGCTGTAGCTTTGTGGGGTTAGGATAAAAAGGTCTCGGCTGGAACGGAGCTCCTCCTATTGCATTCACATTGCCCATGTATTGTTGAGGAGACGTGTAATATCCATAGGGCTGATACTGATAAGGGTAAGCATAATTCTGAGGTGGTCATGGGTAGTACTGTTGCCCCTTGTTTCTTGGCCTGAAACTGCTTTGCTCAACTACATTAATCTCCCATTCTTTTTTCTTCTGGTTTGCAGGACCAATCTTTTCAGCATCTCCAAAAACTCCATTTCTAACTCCTGCTTCATAGGCCTCTCCCACCACAATCAATCTGGTAAAGGAGTCAGTTCCTGCCTGGTACAGTTCTCGAAAATATTCCTTCGGCAATGTCTTCAGAAAATTAGAACCTATTTCTGAATCTTTCATATGTGGGTCCAATACCAAGGCCATGTCCTTGAACCGTTGACCATACTCCTTAATAGTTTCACCCAACTTCCTCTTCATACTCAGCAGTGTTTTACGGGAAGGAGCCAACTCATCAATGTACTTGTACTGTGCTATAAAAGTATTAGCCTTGTCATTCCATGTCTTGATCTGGGTAGAATCCAATCTGTTGCACCATTTAAAGGATGAACCCGCAAGACTCCTCTGAAAGTAATGCATGAGCATATCATCTGAACTGTAAGGGTGGAAACACTAAACCCGTAACTAGCGACACCTTATCCACTCCTTTGAAATATGACTGGTTGCCAACTAATCCTTTGAGCTTTTCTTCCATTCGATTCCACTATAGCTGAGTAGATTCTTCAATCATCTTCTTAGGGTCATCTTCAGCTTTCATCCCTGTAGACATTACAAGGACTCCTTCTAATCCACTCGCATGCACTATGTTTGCCCCTTGAGATGGTGGAAGGACCGTAGGTGGGGACTGCTCAAAAGTTGTGGATGACATATTAGGGTGCACATACCGGCCTGGAGGGATAGGCAAGTTGATCTGGCTTGCTGAAGGGTTTGGTAAATTGACTTGCACTGTGCTTCCAGCTACCCCTGTAGATGGTACATTTTCTGCTTCAGTAGTCTGCCTTTGACCATTTGTTGTGCCTGAACTCCCTGGTATTGTGTTAGTCATTGCAGCCATCATTTCCATCAAACGCTCAATCTTAGCGTTTGTTGCTTCCTCCCTACGCCTTGCTTCTTCATACCGACGCACCATTTCTTCCCTTAACTGCTGAATTTCCCGTGCCTGATCTTCCATTCTCTTGGAATTAAACCTGGTGTTATACTGCCGAGTCTGCTGATACTCTTTCCTTGGTGGTGCTATCTTGATACCTTTATTATTAGAATTATTTATTAGAAACCCGAATTAAATCTTTTATTAATGAATGAGGATGAATGAATGCCCCGAGAGCTAAGAATTCGTAAAATTCCCCATTGCTATGAGAAAACTTTACAAATCTTGTCTTCCGTATCCAGGATTTTGATCACCCGGCCCCCCTTGGTAAACCAAAACCCCTTCGCACTGGCATTATGAACCGTGTAATACAAGAATAAGAATGACATATAATTGATATATGAATCATGCAATGTGAAAGTGAGAATGACATATAATTATGAAATGCAAGAGTTGCCATATAATATTTGAAATAAAAGTACTAGATTGAAACTTGAACAGAGCTTAGTACACCACAGCATCCAAACTTAATTACATCACCGAATATTGTTCATTAACTACTTTAATTTGATTACGCCACCAAATATCTATTTTTCAGGTACATCGAATACCACTAGTTAACTACCCTAATCTGAGCTAATCGCAATCTTCATTAAGAGATATGTTCCTCTAAGCAAAAACTCCATAAAGTTGGATCACCCTTTCCAAACAACCGGAGGCGTGGGCCCCATCTCTGTCGCCATTTCCGTTCCTCTTGTTTCTGACATTATATGGCAACCTATGTGATAAATGCATGGGAAGAATGAAACAGAAAGGAAAGAAGAAAAAGAAAAGGAAACCAAAAGAGTAGTGTTAGTAGAGATACAAAATAAAAGAAAATGCTACGAACAATAAGTTTCAAAATCAATCCCCTTATTCATAAAAACGAGAATTTTCCTTGAAAAATATGGATTAAGAATCCATTTTGGGGAGGGTTGGTCTCATTATCGCAAGTAGTCGCTTTACTCATTCTACAGTCCTCGTTTTTTGGAAAAATGAGAGGTAAGGGTAAGAGGTGTTCCTTATGTGTACCAACCTATATGTTGAGTTTGGTCCACTCATATCTAAAAGGTTCCAAATTTAGACCTGGCAAGCTCTCATTGGGTGGAGGTATTTTGTACAACCTGTACGGGGACCTGGTTGGTCCCACGAAGGTTCGCTTATTATACCTCCCAAAATCTAATCAAGGTGGCAAAAGTTAAATGCAAGATGCAATCTAAGTGGAGTGTGTGAAGGAACAACTTACCATTGCACTAAAACTAAACCTGGCAGACCTAGTAACTAACCACAACAGAAAACAAGAGAAACAACACAAGAGGCGTGAAGCAAACAGATATATACATATATACATGGAAAGCGGTAAAGATGCAAAACAAACAAAGAAAGAAAAGCAAGCAACCATTTTATTAAACCCAAGATCGTGATTAGATTAAGTGAGGCCTGACTCTCTAATGTCCCCAGTGGAGTCGCCAAGCTGTCGAAACGTTCGGGTCCGGGGGACCCTGCCGAATCAACTTTGGAAAGAAAGGAGTCGCCACTAATCATTTTTGCGTAGGTGTGATTAGCCACCTATGATTTTTAGACCTAATGGACCATGCTTGACGACGGACACACTAAGTCTAATACTATGGTCTACGAAGCAAAACCCGAGTTCGGGAGTCGATTACGCGTGGGGAAGGATTAGCACCCCCACAACGCCCGTCAAACGACGGTACCTCTAGTCTAACGGGTTCAATATTTATCGGTTGCTTTTAATCCTTAATTTTAATTATTAGAAAGGGGTTATAAAAGAAAATAAAATCATTTTTTAAAACAAATGTCGAGGATTTGAAGAATATGATCGAACGATCGTCGATCAATTTCGTTTTCGATTATCTTTCATTTTCTATTCTCTCATTGATCTTTTTCTCTTCGAAAAAAAAATTTTGAAAATGCTGTGATAAAAGCTTTTATTTTTGTTCTTGAAGTCTTCTATTTTGCTTTGAAAATTTCCATTTTAGTCTTCCTAAAAATGGCGAGAAAATCTTCTTTTATCTTTTTGGAAAACTTTTTCATCTTTTATTGATTTCTACTCCAGAAACTATGTCTTCTTTGAATTTGAAAACCTCTGCTTAAGTCTTAAAAAACTCTTGATTACCAATTTTAATTGCTATTGAAAACCGAATAAGAGAACACTTGATTTCGAAAATGCTTTTGAAGGAAAACTATCTTTTTGGATTTTCATAACTCGATTAATCATAAAAAGAAAAGAATGAATGAATGCAGATGATGCGTGAATTGGTTGATTTTAATTGATCAGTAAACAGCGGTATACTTGAAATTAATCCAAGACCCTTCTCACGCATTATGGGGGTATCTCGGGGATAATGCACTCTTGGAGCGGGGATCAAGAATTCGTACCCGAGTACACTTACTTGGTACCCACACGTTATCGTAAAAGACAACCATTTATTGATTTGTAATTAGCTAACTCACAAGAATGACAATTAAGATGCATGAAAGATCAATTTTAATTACATGCATTAACACAAGTCTACCCAAAATCAATTCCATAAACACTTCCCACGCATTATGGGGGTATTTATGGAAGAGACCGATCTAGAAAGGGCTCCCAAAAATTCGTACCCGAGCACATTTGTCTAAAAGCCCCTTCATCTCGGCAAAAGACGAATATTAATGCATTGCGAGTAGGGCAAAATGATATATAGCATGTATGTCATGAATGCATATGATTCTACTTTACTCCTACACTAATTACAAGCTTATATTAATTACAAATCCCAAAGACTTAATGAAATCAACTACATTGAAAGCTAAGGGCCAAACTAGACAATTTTGGGGACTTCTGCACACTAAAGAAAATAGTTAGCAAAATTCAAGGTCATAAAAACACAAGATTTCATGTTGTTCACATAAATCTAAGACCAAATTGCAATAAACAAAATATGAAATTCTAAGAAAGAAAACTAACTTAGTTAAGCATGAACTAGGTCGATTTCCTAACAAATTCAAACTCGAAAATCAAATCCCTAACCCAGAGTTTTAACTTTTAAGTTAATATTAATTCAAATAAGTTTATTGATTCCTTTCTAAGTTGTTTTCAATTTAAGAAATCAATCCTTTAGTCCAAAGTTGTATTTTTCAAGCTAAAATTAGCTCAAAAATGGTGTAACCCAATTTTCAAGCCAATTAGTTCAAACATTTCTAACTTTAAATTAAAGATTTGATCTTTCTAATTGAAATGAAATCAATGAACTATTTCAAATTAATATTAATTTAAAAGATCAAACTTTTAAGGTAGAGATTTAATTTTGAATCCAAATTGCCACGAAGAAAATATCAAACAACAAATCAAATTCCAATTTTCACTATTTCTTTCTTTTAATACTTAACCTATGCCATACGCAAATAAAAATAACAACTTTGACAAGAAAATCAACAAATCAATTTCTTGAAGCCTAGATCCTTATAACCATTAATCATTGGAGCTTAATAATATATAGATCTAACCCATTCATGCATAAAAAGGCAAGAAAGACACTAAATTGATCAAATAAAAAGCTGGAATACCTAGATTGCAATCCACAAGAAGCAACTAAAGCATAAAAGGACTAAATTGAAACAAGAGGAAACTTTAAATGCGGAAAGTAAGAATCTTGATACCTGAAACTACATTGTTTTGTCTCAAGTACTCTATTTTTAAATCGGCTTCTTCTTCTTCCTCGTTTCCCCTTTTCTGTTTCGGTGTTTCTTCTCTGACTCAAGCTTCCTTTCTCTCTAAAAACTATCTTCTCTTCTCTACAACTTCATGGTCCAGCGATTTTGGTGGCTTCGTTGACTCAATCTCCTCAACCCGAACCCGCTGCAACCTTTGTCGATAACCCGAGCTTTGGATGCTCGGATTCCGATGATTGCACCGTCGGAATGGACCATGAAGTTCACCCTTCTCCCTCTATCAATCTATCGGTTCAATTTCATGCGAGATTGCTTTAATCGAAAACCCCTCTTTTTATGCTCAAGAACCCTAGCTTTCGATTTAAAGACTTTTCAGAGAGAAAAGTCTGTGTGTGAGGAGAGGGCATTAGTCTCTGAGAGAGTAAGAGTTTTCCTAGGGGAATTTTTTTGTGAATCCGTGTAGTTTTTTTTTTTTTTGGTTTAGAGAGAGACAAATGAGCATTTTTTATAAGAGAGAGAGTAATTTTCCTTCACCCCCGAGAGTTGACCCAAGCTTCTGTTGTGTGTATCTGAGGAAAGAAACCCGAAATTCTCCCCTTGCCATCTATCCTCTTAATTCCTCCCTATCCCCTTTTCCTCTCATCTCCTTCCTTAACTGATTCCTTTGTCTTTTTGTGTCAGGTGCATTTTGTTGCCAATGGGATAAGCGATTGAGGTGCGATGATGAATGAGCTGGCAAAAGGGGTGAGAGAGAGAAATCTTCTTACAGGTACTTTTCCGTTTCCTTCATCTGCCATTGGTGTTTTATTCCTGTGTTGTTGTATAGTGATCTGTTGCTTTGTTGCTTGATCCTTACCATTGGTTTGCTTGACCTATATGGGTCTACTTTACTGGTCCTCTGTCATGTGCTTAATGACTTTGGCTGTGACGAGCTGGCACCAGGAAATTTGTTGAGAAGATTCTGTCATCAGGTATATCCTCCTATTCATCATTGGGTCTTAATCCGGTAGTTTTTCCTCATTCAATTCTATTGCGCACCATCATGCTATATAACAGCAAGATTAGGTATACTTGCTTAGCTAGCCATTTTTGTAATTGAGTTGATTTCTTTGGCACCTGGCACACTCTTTTTAATCCAGTGTTTTGAATGCATTAGACCTCCATGTGTGATTGCTTTGTCAAAATAGCTTCTGCATTTTTTAGCCCTTGGATTCGCGGAGTAACGTGGATATGACTTTGCTTTGCTCCTGTACTTCTTGTGTGTACATTAACCTGATTTCCTGAGCACACCCTTATGGAATTACAATGCTTGCACCAACCACATTTGCTTGAAGAAAAAGAAAGCTAATAAAATGCTGATGTGTCGTGCCGCAATTTATCTTCTACTAACTGAAATGCGTTATGCCCAGGTGACCAAAATGTGCAGATGCTGAATAAGATGATTATGCATGTTAAAATGAAAAGCTTGACATGTACCATAAAATTGTAGTTTGAACCTATTGCACTTGCTAAGTTTCCTTTCTTTTCATTTTTGACAGGCTTAGTAAACAACAATGGCAAAAGAAGAAACGTGCATATGGAATAGTCATCTAAAACTTTTGTCTTATTTCCATTTTTAATCATGTACTTTCTTTTGAGATTTTGTAACACGGACCTTGGGAGCTTTCAAAAGGAAACAGTTTTGTACCTTAGATGGCTAAATCCATTAGCGAATTTCTTCTCAAGGAACAGATTCAGTACAGAAAACGTCAATGGATGCTTTGGGTACACCACTAAAAAGCTACTAATAGATGTTGAGTGAGATTAGAAACAATTATGAGTATGCTTAATGAACATGTACTGCCTAATATTTATGTGACTAATGGACCAATAAGAATGTTCATGGAGAAAATGTCCTCCCTAATGAGGAATGGTCATTAATATAACTAATATGATTAATGGGAAAATGAAAATAAATGAGATATATGAGCATACCAATAGAAAATTAGACCCATTACTAAATGGACTTCCTATATGACTAAAGCTATATGATTAAAGTGCAACAATACTGAATTACTAGATGAGACTAAGTCATGAAACATGCAAAAAAGCCAAAGATGCACATTAAGAACTTTTTAGGGTTTTTTAAATGCAATCTAGATGACTAAAAAAATGAATTAGCTAATCTAAATTAAAAGTGGACTTAAAATGACCAAAATGCCCCTGAATGTGCAAATGACCAAAATTCCCTTAATGTAGAGATGACCAAAATGCCCCCTAAGTGACTCTAATGCCCATTAAGAAATAAATTGATTCAAATTGAAGGATATAGGATAAAAATGGGTGTCTACAAGCTCATGCGGCAGTGCTAGAATTCTCGATATCACTAGAGAAAGAACATCATTTGGGCCATCCCTTGCAGCAATTCTTGATGGCATTTTCATCAACATCATCACTTATGGCAATGGAGATGCTTCTTAGTGGTACATGCGGAAATAATCACACCTCTCAGTAGTATCAAAGTACAAAAATCAACAAATGGTGATCAACACATGGAGGTTATGATCAACAGAGTCAAGTAAAACAAGAAAGCTAGCATCATCGAATTCCATGGTACAAATTTGAAGAGTTCTGCCATAATTCACCGCCAAGCCACATGCTTAAGATTCCCAATTATCACCTATTTGAGTTCATGCTTTACCGCCGCAAGGCACTCAGTCAAAGGGGGCTAAATGTTAAGGGTCAAATTTGGGATAGCCAAGCCCATTTAAAGACAAAAATCCTAATTTTTTTACCATATCCAAAAATACTAAAAATACCCTATTTTTCCCATTTTTACAAAATATTTCATAAAAGCCTACATTATTTTACACATACAAAGACCTACATTTGACCTCACACACACCAAAAAGTGGCCCAATATACTCAAAGAGGCCCAACAAAATTCACACACACACTTAAGGCCCAAACAAAGTCTATGCTCCTTAAATGGCCCATCGAATTACCAGCAAAGGCCCAAGCCTCTTCCTCGCAGCAGAAAGTCTTCACCGTCACATGGCAGCAGAGGCATCGCAGCGCCGCAAGGAAGCTAAAGATGCTGCAAGGAAGATGCCATGAATGGAATATAACCAAAGGGAGTAATCTTTTCTGATAATGAAATATTTACGTGTTTAAATTATGGCATCAAAGGCCAACCACCGCAACAAAACACACTAATCCCTTGGATTTGCAGGAAACGTGGACCAAGACCACGAAGCGGGAAAACATTTTGAAGGAGTGGCTTGGAGGGCATGTGAAGATGGGAATCTGCAGCGGTTGACTTGCTTAGCACTTGAAAAGGCAAAATAATTCAAAAGTAAGGAAAAGCAAATTTGTGCACAGGCCCGATATGGGAGATGCCATGGCAGAGGGTTGGTGGAATCTTTCGGCAGGAATCATGTTGTAGAAGGCACCGTACCGTAGTGGAGGCATTATAAATAATCTCACGGCAGGCTTCATCTTAAACAATGGGAACGCTTAGAGCTTCCTCTCCTTCTGCAAATTACTTCCCATTTGCTTTTCTTTAAATTCTTTCCCTTTATCTAGCATTCCCACCTTCTTTCTTCAAGCCCATCTTTCAATTTGTAATCCCATTTGATTAAAGCAAATAAAAATGCAATTTTTTCTTTCAATCATAATTTTAGGCTGATACTCTGTTTTGGGGATCAAATAACAGAGAAGAACAGAGCTCTCATCGTCTTCTCCAAAAGCCAGATCTGCGGTAAACATCATCTCACCGTAGTAGCTTTGCTGGTGCAACTTGTTTTCTTATGCTCACTGCGAAACCCCTCCTTTCCTAAATCTGATTTCCCCTATCACGAAAATCTGTTTCTTATTTTCCTCTGAAATCCCTATTTTCTATTTGTGAAACGGGAGTCGGCCCAACCCGTTGGAGCCGAGACTGGTTAGCCCATACTTGCCACACAAAGGCTCCCCACAACTGCATTTAATTTAGTCACAACAGCCACCAAATTTTCTTCTTTCAGAACCATATTGGCTTCATTGTTGTTAGAATTGGCATGTGGATTTGCCTTCTTTTCATCCTTTTTCTTGTACTTACATTCCTTGATGTAATGACCTTTCTTTCACAATCAAAACAGGTCTTGTCCTTCTTGCCTTTGGCCTTAAAATCCTTGCCTTTGCCCTTGAGATTTTGCTTGTTTTCAGACTTAGATCCAACCACATTCACATGGTGATTGGTCTTGGAACTTTCTGCAGCATCTTTTCCTTAGCCTTTCAACAACTTCTCCTCTCTAATCTGAGTTTCACACTCAATTTGGAGATGAGTCTGAAATTGTTCAAGAGTGAAACTCTCTGAATGTAGCAGAATTTTCTTCCTAAAGTTGTTCCACGAGGGAGGCAACTTGGACAGAATTGCACCAATTTGAAGTGCAATAGGGACATTCACTTCCAAATCCCTCAATCTATGTAGTTCACGGACTTGATCCATGACTGGTTTGTCATCAGTCATCTTGAAATCAAAATAATTCAATGCAAGAAATTTATCAGTACCTCGCTTCTCATTCTGGTATTTCTTTTGCAAGGCAGTCCAAATCTCCAAAGGAGTCTGCAAAGTTGAACACAAATCATACAAGCGGTCTGTTAGGGAATTCAGAATAAGACCACGGCACATCAATTGATCATCTTCACGTTTCTTGTAAGCATCCTTCACTTCATCAGTGTCTTCAGGGGTTGGTGCAGGAAGTGCTTCAAGATCAGAATCTAGAACATAATAGACTTTGACAGAAGTGAGAAGAAACCGCATCTTATCTTTCCACCTTGTGAAATTTGTTCCATCAAACTGATTCAGTTTCACAGCATCTTGTTGGGCCAACAGGTTTATGGTTGCATCATTAAACGCCATTGTTGAAAGATCACAAATAATCTTACACTAAATTGTTAGAAAAATACAGGAAATAAAAGAACAAGGAAAAGCTTTGAGGCGTGCAAAAACACTTTCTTAGTGTAAGATTGTTTGTCTAACAAAAACAAGTTACCCAGGATACAACAAAGCTCCTAAGATCACCAAGTATGGAAAAGAATGATTTATGGGAGTGAAAAGAACGTGTTTGATCATGGATAAATTCAGCATTTATAAACACTGAAAAGATATTTCTGATTAGTTATCAATTCAAATTGAATAACTTCTTTTTCCATTTTAATAGGTAACTGATCAAAGACATATCTCTTGGTAAAAACTGATATTAACTGAATTTATCCAACAGGCAACCAAAAAATAAATGACTTAGTAAAAATTAAGTCACTTAGAGGCCCAAGGCCCAAGTGCCAAGTGCCAATCTTTGACTTATATAAAATTGGGCTAACCAATGGCTTGAGCCCATAGGTATTGGTATCACATGATACCCTTAGTCAATAGATTAGGCTATATAAGCCACTATAAGTCCCTTTTCTTAAAAAAGTTGATTATGGAGTCACCGATTCGAATTTTCACTCTGAGAGGCCAATACCTATAAAAACAAACTTTTGTTTGCTTTATATAAAAGGTTTACATTTTATTATAATTCTTAATAAATATACATATTAACTTTTTTTTATTAGTTACATTATCAAATTCATTACGCACGACACATTTTAATTTGTCCATTACGCCATCTCAACATTATAATTAAGGAGATTAAAACTGAATGAAGTTTAATATCACCAATACGTTTTAGATCAAGTAAAGTAAACTCAATGTCTCTTAATTAAGGAAAGTTTTGTATTTGAATTTTGTAAATGAGGAAAATATGCACTATTAGAACTTCCCTCGTCAGATCCAATACGACTACTATATTGTAGGAGGTTTGTGAAAAAAAAGTTCAAGTACTTAATTGTGACTTTTTATTTATGAAGTACCCATATGAGAGAAGTAATATTATACAAGCGTCAAATCACTAATTAATCCTTTTCAAAAACAAATTATAATTTTTTCCAACTTAATTAACAATTATGTATCCTACATATTATTTTTTAACCAGGTGAAATTACTAAATGCTCATTCTAACTTTTAACTTGAGACTACCTTATCGCCCCGTTTTAGTCATTTCTCACATGCGGTTACACTGAATTGATTCGTATTTCATCTCTTTATAACCTCATAAATCATATATTTATTATATTTAAACCCACAGAAAATGCGTTCACATTTTAGAGCAAAAAAAATCTATAAAAATTGACTCATATGATAATAACAAATTTGTTGTGAAATGATAACAAAATAAAGCAAGGGAGTAGAGAATTGAAGTATGGAAAAGACAAGAGAATTGAGAGAACAAGAGAATATGGAGAAGAAGAGAATATGGAGAAAGAGAAAGATTGTTCTTATTCATGTTAGATTCCATAACAAGGTAAATGGCCTATTTATAGGCACATAGATACATCATAATAAATACAAGGAGATGAATCTAAGCACATAGGTAAATGTGTATGAATCTACCATGTCAACAATCTTATCTATCCATTATTACATTCATGGACATCCACATAATATACATTAGGTACATGTATATTCATAACACTCCCCCTTGGATGTCCATTGTTGGAGAATACGCCTCGTTAAAACCTTACTAGGAAAAACCCTGTGGGACAAAAACCTAGTGAAGGAAAAAGAGTACATATGAACTCCCAATACGCATTCAAATGATGCCTCATTAAAAACCTTACCAGGAAAACCCAATGGGAAAAACCATGGTCAAGGAAAAAAGAGTACAGTGCGTATTTATCTCCCCCTCATAATAACATCATTCAAGATCTTTGAGTCTATGGAGTCCTATATGATGGACAAGTTTCTCAAAAATTGTAATAGGAAGTACCTTTTATGAATAAATCTCAATATCAACATTCTTTTGCAGATCATGTGTGAAAAAGAATTTTGGTGATATATGTTTTGTCCTATCTCCTTTTATGTACCCATCTTTCAATTGAGCAATACAAGCATTATTATTTTCATATATGATCGTCGGGATAATTTTTCCAGAAGACAAGCCACATGTCTCACGAATGTGTTTTACCATAGACCTCAACCAAACACATTCCCGGCTTTCCTCATGTATTGCTAAAATTTCCGCATGATTAGATGATGTGGCACTATAGTTTGCTTCATTAAATGCCATGAAATGACAATACTGCCACATGTAAACATATAGCCAGTTTGAGAACGGCCATTATGAGGATCAGACAGATATCCAGCATCTGCATAACCAATTAATTCTTTCTCAGCTACATTCGAATAAAACAAGCCCATATCCATTGTACCTTTAAGGTACCGGAGTAAATTTTTAACTCCATTCCAATGTCTTTGTGTAGGAGAAGAACTATATCTTGCTAATAAATTAACAACAAATGTTATGTCAGGTCGAGTATGACAAGCAAGATACATGAGTGCTCCAATGGCACTAAGATATGGTACTTAAGTAGTTCTTCCTCACTTTCTTTAGATGTAAAAGGATCTGTCATTACATATAAAGATCTCACAACCATTGGAGAACTTAAATGATACGATTTGTCCATATAGAATCGTTTGAGCATTTTTGTTAGATAAGTACCTTGGTGCACAAAAATTCCATTCTTTAAATGCTCAATTTGCAACCCAAGGCAAAATTTTGTTCTCCCAAGATCCATCATTTCAAATTCTTTCTTTAGGCACTGGACAACTTTTGGAAGCTCTTTAGGAGTTCCATTGATATTTATGTCATCAACATAAACAACAATTATAACATACTCATTTCCAGATCTTTTCATAAAGATACACGGACAAATAGAGTCATGCTTGTATCCAGCCTTTAAAAATTTCACTAAGGCGATTATACCACATATGCCCAGATTGCTTTAATCCATACAAGGATTTATTCAACTTGATTTAGTATTTTTCTCGAGAAACTGACTTATTTCCTTCAGGCAAATTAAATCCTTTAGGGAGTTTCATAAAAATGCCAGTATCAAGTGAGCCATATAAATAGGTTATAACAACATCCATTAGACGCAAATCAAGTCCTTCAGGGAATGCCAGACTAATTAAATAACGAAAAATTGTTGCATCCACCACATGTGAGTATATTTTCTCATAATCATTGCCAGGTCGTTGTGAGAATCCTTGGGCAACAAATCGTGCCTTATATCTCATTATTTCTCCCTTTTCATTTTGTTTTCTAACGAAAACCCATTTGTATCCGACCGGCTGTACATCTTCAGGTGTACGGACTATAGGTCCAAAAACTTTTCGTTTGCCAAGAGAATTTAATTCTCCTTCAATTGCGTCTTTCCATTTTGGCCAATCATTTCTTTATTTGCATGCATGCTTTCATAAACATTGGTTCTTGATCCTCATTATTATCTATTATCGCGCGCTATATCATATGAAAAGTATCGTCAACGTTGACTTCATTTCGGATCCATCCAATTTCATTCAAGACATAATTGATTGAGATCTCTTCATTTTCACAATTATCAGGTACCTGATGTTCTTCTGGAACTAAATTATTAATTATGTCTATGTACTCTTCTGGAGTAATCTCTCCACTCTTCAAGAGTGGACTCTTATAGAGTAATCTTATCCTCAATTTGACTATCTTGATTTTTAGCTCCTTTTTCATTTTTGAGGATTTTTATCTTTGGAACCGACAGGTCTACCGCACTTCAGGTGTGGTTTAGACTCATTTGCTATACAAACTTATCCGACTGGGATATCAAGTTTGATCGGAGCATTAGCAGTTGATATATGTGACTTAGTCACTTACTTTGGGTCATTAAAGGCGTCTGGCAAGCCTTGTAAATGAATTATCTTTTGAACTTCAAATTCACAATCTTTTGTACGAAGATCAAGATAATGATAATTCATCTCAATTAATATTTTTTTCCAACTACTTAGTTTCTCCCCCCGATGTTGGGAAAACAAAGTCATCAAAATGACAATTGGCAAACCAAGCCATAAATTCCAAATCCAACATAAATTCCCAACCTCATTTGAGGTCCCATCTTTGTGTATATTGTGGTGGAGCAATTGGTGCATATATCACACAACCGAAAATTCTAAGATGGGAAATATTAGGTTCCTGACCAAAAACCATTTCAAAGGGGAGGATGTATTATAACTTGTTGGCATAATGCGAATCAGTGCTACTGCATGCAAAATAGCATAGTCCCAACAAGAAATGAGATGCTTTGTTCTCATGAGTATTAGTCTTGCAATTAATTGCAAACTTTTGATAAATGGTTCTGCCAGACCATTTTGTGTATGAACATGTGCTACAGGATGTTCAACACCAATGCCAATAGACATAAAATAACCACCAGCACTATCAAGGTGTATTTTATAGATCGTATAATCAGAAAATTGTGCTCATAAATGAATCAATTGAGCAAGCAATCTGGCAAACTCCAGGTTACTAGTTGACAATAAACATACATGTGACCATCTTGTTGATGCATCAATTAAAACCATAGAATATCTGAATGGTCCACATGGTGGATGTATTGGTCCACAAATATCGCCTTGAATTCTTTCTAAAAAAGTAAGGGATTCAGTCCCTATTTTGCATGGTGATGGTCTAATAATTTCCTTTGAGAACAAGCAGCACATGAGAAATCATTGGATCGAAGAAGCTTCTGGTTCTTCATTTCATGTCCACATGAATTCTCAATTATTTTTCGCATTATAATTGAACCGGGATAGTCAAACCGGTCATGCCAAACAATAAACATAATGCAATCAATAAAATTCTGGTTTACAAAAGCATATGTTTATTATCGAGATGGCCTAATCGGTCATGCCAAACAATAAACATAATGCAATCAATAAACTTCTGTTTACAAAAGCATATGTTTCAATCTTACTAGTGAATGAGTAATATAATCCGGAGGATAATGCGGGTAATTTCTCCAATATATATTTCTTACCCGAAATCATGTTTGTGATGCAAAGATATTCTTCATTTCCTTTATTTGTAGTCTCAATATGGTATCCATTTCGGGGGATATCTTTAAAACTTAACAAATTTCTTTGAGACTTTGTATAATATAGTGCATCATCAATATTGAATTTTGTTCCTCCAGATAAAACAATAGTAGCTCTTCCGGAGCCTTCAATTAAATTTGAATACTGGCTCTTCTGGAGCCTTCAATCAATTTAAAATACTGGCTCTTCTGGAGCCTTCAATCAAATTCGCACAATCTCATATAATACTATCATTTGATTTTCTCATTATCAAATGAGAGAAAAATTCCTTTTGCTTAAGGATGGTATGCGTTGTTGCACTATCCACAAGACATATATATATTTATTATTAATGTTGTTGCCAACTAGGTTCATTATTGATGCAACATGAGCAAGAAACATGACAAGGAAAAATAATCAATTCAAGAAAATTATCTAATGATTTGAACACATAGAACGAAATATATATAACCGATACAAAGATTTAGAAATAGCCATATATTTACATCCAACATCAATTTTCATAGCATCAAAAGAAGATAAAACATAAGGAATTCATTTTTCATCATGCTCATCACTAATAATTCTTTCACCAATTAAATGATTTATTTTGCCATCAAAATCGGCAAAGAAACCAGAAACATCCAAATGAGTTATATCAATATGGCCAATTTCAGAATCGCTATATTCATAAGCAAAATTTATCTCACTTTTCTTTTCCCCTTTTTTAAAGCAATTCACGATAAAGGTCAATCAAAGTGCTTTGGTGTACGAAAGGTACGAGACCAACGACCTTTGCATAATTTTTCAATATGCTTGAAATTTTGTCCATCCTTTTCTTTCTCTTTTTTTCATTCATTTCCCTTTCACTTCAGGTGAAAGATGCATTATTAGAATAATTTTCATGATATTCATTACTACAATCACAATTATGACCATATTCATAATTTGAGTGATTGTACGTTGCTACATTCACTTCAGGGAATGGAGCAAAGCCAATTGGACAAAATTCATGGTTTTTCACTATAGTATTGGCCTTGTATTCATTGGATGTTTTCATCTCTTTCTCTTAAATGCGTCTTCAGGACCATTTAAGGATTTCAACATTTAAAATCCAAGATAAATAATTCATGATTTAAGAGCACATGGTTTTGTTTAGCCACAAAAATAAATCAATTCAGAAAACCATTTTCTCAATATTGTTTACTTATCAAGTTAGATATCATGTAAATTGAAACAAACATTTACACCAAATTGATTTTTAGCATTTAAATCCAAGATAAGTATTTTATTAAAATAACATCAAGATCCACAAAATCAATATAATTATTTCCCACAATTTCAAGAGTAACAAATCAATTTCAAGAGTCCAAGATAAGTTTCATGCATAATGATGCTATCGTGGAAATATAACTAGAATTAGATTTCAGATTTAAAAATTCATCAAACATGTAACACATGAAACAAAGAAATCTTATATAAATTTATGCATGACATGGACATATATATAATTTAAAGTGGATAGTATGACATCTTCGGGTGTCAAACTTTGGCAACAATTAAAGTTTTAAGTGGATAGTATGACAACTTCAGGTGTCAAACTTTGGCAACAATTAAACAAAAATTTTCATCCTTAATATGACAACTTCGGGTGTCAAAATGATACTATGACAACTTCGGGTGTCATAGTGAATCTATATTTTTGATGTGACAACTTCAGGTGCCACTAATATTCAAGGATAGTAATTTTCTTATCCACAAATTTTAATGATAAAAGAAAGGTAGAAGGTGGAGATTATGCATGATAAAAAAAGGTAGAAGAAGAGATCATGCATGTTAAATAAACTTTGTTAAATAAAATATATCTAACCTTGACCTTGAATGGTTGATTTCAATCTCGATCTTTTTGAATTTCTTGATCTTCACTTTAGAGCTTTTCGTGCTGATAACGTGTTGTGAAATGATAACAAAATAAAGTATGCGAGTAGAGAATTGAAGTATGGAAAAGACAAGAGAATTGAGAGAACAAGAGAATATGGAGAATGAGAAAGATTGTTCTTATTCATGTTAGATTCCATAACAAGGTACATGGCCTATTTATAGGCACATAGATACATCATAATAAATACAAGGAGATGAATCTAAGCACATAGGTAAATGTGTATGAATCTACCATGTCAACAATCTTATCTATCCATTATTACATTCATGGACATCCACATAATATACATTAGGTACATGTATATTTATAACAAAATTTTTATTAGATTGAATATTATGAGTAGTTTTTAAGTAAAAATGTAATATATAAATAAAAATAATTAATAAATAACCGGGTTCAGGTAGTGGGTACCCAAAGGTCACTACTCGAACCCTACCTGAACCTGTTATGGGTACTAAAACTACTACACGTACCCTACCCTAACCCGATTATACAATACCCTAACCCTACTTAATCGGGTCGGGTAGTGTCGGGTACCCTATTAACTACTACCCACTTGCATCCATAGGATTTATTTTTGAATGATATTTAAGAATGTATTTTTTAAAGGATTTGTTTTTGAAGGATATATTATGGATGATATATATTACATTACTAGGTGTGGAAACAAGTATACACTTGCAAAACAAGTAATAGGTAAACAAGTATACCCACATTAAAAATTCCCCGTAGCGCAAGCACGGGGTACCCCTCTCATATTAATTAAAGCCTTCATATATGCTTTACAGAAAAATAGGAACTCTTGCCTCTCACAAAATGTACAAAAGGATTAATTAGTAATTAGTAATCTGGAGCTGTATTCAGCTTCAGATTAGTCAGGATCCAATATGACTAGGGGTGTAAGCGATACGAACCTACTAGCAAACTACTCGGACTCGACTCAGGGAATACTCGAAATCGACTCGATAAATTCGAGCCGAGCTCAAGCTCGAGCTACTTGAGTAGGGGATCGAGCCGAGTTTGGATACTATGATACTTGGCTCGAAGGCTCGTCGAGCCTATTCGAGCCTGTGTACCTTATATATATTTTTTTATATAAAATAATAGAATATTAAAATATACTTTATAATATCAATATATTGTATATACAATGAAAAAATACCAAGTTAACCTTAATATTTACTTTTTTACCTCACATATTGTTTTGCGCCAAATTTCTCTTTGAGAGTTTTCGCGAGTAAAACTAAATGACAGTGCAGGGCATACCAGTCAATTTGATGAAATTGACAAAGGGTTGTAGAAACGTAAAGCTGGTGCACATAGCAGCAGATAAAAGATCAAAGCGAGTGAATTGCGGGAACTGGATCAAAGTCACATCGAAGCATTTAAATCATCGATCCCAGATCTGTTTCTCAAAAGTAAACTTTCAAAGGTTGTTATTGATTGAAAAGAGAGAGAAATAACAAACTTGTTGTCATTCATGAGCTTACAACGAATTACGAGTGCTTTAACGTCCGGAGACAAGATTGAAAGAGAGAAAAACTCGTAGAGAGTGTTTTGATGTCCGGAGACAGGATTGAAAAAGAGAAATATTTATGAACGAGTAAGAACTTGTGATGAACAATTGCAGGGTTGCTGCAGAGAGTTTGAGAGAAAAGCACATGGCTTGAGATTTTGCGCGGAGCAAGTTTGTAGCGTGTTCAAATATGCTAAAAACTGATGGAGGAGATCCCTGTTTATAGGGGGCGGCTTGGGCTTGGAGTAGGAGGCGGACGTCTGTCTTCGCTTAGTCAACAAGTATTTTTATTTCATCCGACCATGACATCTCGCATGACTTCGATTTTTGACGATCAAGGAAGCTTCCAGGAAATTGTTGAATTGTCTGACATGCCTTCCAATGCCAATCATCATGTGAAACTACACTGTGTAATGGTCGTCGTACAACTTTCGGAAATCTGACCTGCTTGGCGCATTCATGCGTGACCCGGGTTTCATTCATGCTGCGCGATGTAACTGATCTGAAGACGAAATACCAAAACATGTCTGACTTCGAATTTGAACCACTAAGCCACAAAAATAACAATAACTTGACTAAGCTTAGCCCATGGTTCAAAGATAATAGAGATCAAGTAAGAAAATGGTTTAAATCGAGGTAGAAAACCACTTGTCCTTAATTGTAAGACTTGTAAAAGTTACAAAAATGTTCAAATAAGCTAAGGCATGAAATTGACTAGCTCTTAACCATAATATGACATTGTGAACATGGCTTCATGCAAATGATGCCATGTCGTGCTTGAATTTGACCTTTTTCGAGCATGTGTCCTTAATTGAAAACTGCGGAAAAGTTACAAACGAGGTGATGCGCCCAAGGTTGATCATGGACTTGAAGAAGACCATGGAAATCTGACCTGCTTGGCGCATTCATGCGTGACCCGGGCTTCATTCCTATTGCGCGATGTAACTGATCTAACGACGAAATACCCAAAACATGTCTGAATTCGACTTTGAACCACTAAGCCACAAAAATAACAATAACTTGACTAAACTTAGCCCATGGTTCAAAAATAATAGAGATCAACTAAGAAAATGGTTTAAACCGAGGCAGAAAGCCACTTGTCCTTAATTGAAAGACTTGCAAAAGTTACCAAAAATGGTCAAATAAGCTAAGGCATGAAATTGACTAGCTCTTAACCATAATATAACATTGTGAACATGGCTTCATGCAAATGATGCCATGTCGTGCTTGAATTTGACCTTTTCCGAACATGTGTCCTTAATTGAAAACCGCAGAAAAGTTACAAACGAGGTGATGCGCCCAAGGTTGATCATGGACTTGAAGTTGCAAGGAGACCAAGAAGATCAAGATGGACTTGCACTAAAGCTCAATAAGAAGCCATTTGATCCATTGAGCTTGCCTGAAGGTCCAATAACAAGATCAAGAGCTAAAAGGTTCAAGGATGCACTCATGGGCTTTGTTCGAACTCATCTTGAAGATATGAAGTCCATTGAAGTTCAATTGAAGAGCTTTACAGATGATTTGAGTAAGGAGAAATCGCATGGAGACAAGTTCATCACTTTGCTTGCTATCGATGCTTAATTGGGCTTGTATAGTTCAATTCGGCCATATGAGGCCTTTATCTTATCTTAGATTAGCTTATTATTAAGTTTGGATATTATAAGGGTTGGACCTGGTTTAATTAAAGTCCAATCCTTTTTTGAGTCTGTTTTATTATTTATTTTCCTAGTTGGGCTTGGACTAGTTTTCCTTGTCCTTATTTTAAGTCCAAGCCACCCCATAGGTTTTATTTTTCCTTTAGGTCGAACTCTACTACTATATAAGGGTTTCGATCATCCTTTGTAAGGCTAAGTTAAGTTCATCAATCAAATTGAGTTTAATTCTCTATTGTGAGTTTAGCTTCATTGTTCTAGTTTGAACATACTTAGGATTTCTTCAATCTTGTAGAGTCCTAACAAACAATTAGGCAGTGATCGCTTGATTGTGATTCTTATGATCTTAGGTTGTCAATTGTGAGTCTAATTGATCATCTAAGGTCAACGAAAAAAGATTGGTTCTTTGGTGAAGATTATTGAGATCTAACAAGAACTAGAAGTTTGGTGATTCAAGTTGATCATTGGTAGGTCTTGATGGTGGATTTGAACCATAACAACTAGATTGTTATCACGAGGTCGGATTGAGCTAAGATTTCACCAGAGATGAGTGATTAGCCTAAGAAAACATTATGAAGCATCTTGGTTGAAATCGCCATACTCTGTCTTGTGAAATTGGCTTCTCCCCAAATTCTCCTTAATTGAAAACCGTGACAAAGTTTTCCAAACTGCATCCGATTGAGGCGAGATTTGAACAAAATGATCAGTTGAGCTCAAGGATCATCATGGTATGTTCTATATTGAAATCTCACCACTCCTCCTTAGTTAATTCCATCAACTTCGACATTTTGTCCTTAATTGAACAATATGTAAAAGTTGATATTTGCCTGACCTGAATAGCCACTGAATACAGGGTACGGGTGGCTAGTCCTAAATGTCAGAATGTAAAATAATGTTTGACATGCCACATATCTAAGTTAGAGATGGCATCTCATTTCATATAATCAGATACACTCGTCGTTTAAGAATTAAATCTCCACTGCACCTTCAAACTTGAAGGTCGTATGACATAGTCTAAATCCTTATCTGACCATAATTGCTAACTTAATAATAATTATTATTATTAGGATTTATATATAATACACTGTCAGTGGAGTTTAGCAGACTACACATGCGGGGTTAAGGGGTGACATGTGTCCTTTATGGAATAGTTTTAAATTTTAAAAACAAAACTAATTCTGAAAATGGGCATGTGTCAACTCCTCAACCCGCTTGTGGAGTCCAAAACTAATTCGTTTCTTCTCTGTGAGATCGACCCTGACTTGCCTTATATACCTGTTAGAGAGAGTTTCTTAGGTTCTTATTTTGTGATTGATTGACGACACTGGTCAGGAGGCTAGGAAGACATTGAAAAGGCAAATTAAAAGTGTTGCTAGTAGGGTTTGTCTGACCACTAACACATGAACTTCTGTCCAAAATTATAGCTACATGTGTGTCACAACAGACTTCACGAGGAATGGAGATTATACAAGAGGATAATTAGTAGCACACTTTTTTGCAGCTTCAAAGCCTTTGAGTTTATGCATCGCAGGAAATTGTAAAGCTGTCAAATTAAAGCTATCAATTTAAAGCTATAAACATATATATTTACATTTTTAATGAAGAAAAAATTTAGTTGAATTTACAATTATACAAGTTTTTTTTTTCCTAATTGACTGTAGTAGTGCAATTTAAACCGATTAAATTGCCTTAACCGACCGAGCTGACAACTATCGGTGACTTTCGGTTGTAAAGTCTTGGCTGTTGGCTCTCAGTTGGCATGTTACCCTTCGTCGGTTCGCGGCGATGGAAGGCATTCGGTGCTAGTAACCCACCGAACCGACCGTTGATCACCCATACTAATTTATTCAAAGATTGTGAGGGAATCTGCATAGGAAGTCGATGTTTTTTTTTAAAAAAAGAATTGTCGGATCTCATTCTAAGAATGCGAGGGATCTGCATAAGAAGATTTCGAGAATTAAAGCTTTGTTAGTTTGTGGCTTGATGTTATAAACCACCTATAGACCTTCTTGTTGTTGTTATTATTTTTTCTTTTCAAAAAAGCTTGTTTGCCTTTCAAAATTTTCGGATTCTTTTTTTTCTTTGTTTTTAAACTAAATAATTACTTTAGTTGAAAGAATATGGAAAGTTCATATTGGAGATACTATGTTTCAATTTCTTAGTTCATTGAATTTTTTCGATGGGAATTTCTTTCTCTCTCTTTTTTTTTAGATATATAAAGTATTTTTAAATCTGTCGAGCTACTCGAATAGGCTCGAGCTCGTTTCGAGTCGAGCTCGAGTATCAAAAACCAAGCTCAACCGAGGTCGAGTTTTGAGATACTTGGCTCGACTCGACTTGATTACACCCTTAAATATGACTACTGTGTATTAAGAGGTTTGTGAAAAAAAAAAGTTGAAGCACTTAATTGTGAGTTTTTATTTTTGAAGAACCAATATGAGAGAAGTAATATCATACAAGTGTTAAATCACTAATTAATCCTTTTCAAAAACAAATTATAATTATTTTTTCAACTTAATTTACTATTATATTAATTAGAGCCTTCATATATGCTTTACAGAAAAATAAGAACTCTCTCAACAAAATGTACAAAAGGTCAATAAGTCGAGGTTGATTCCCTAAATATTTAGTATTAGTTTGCTTCGGTACTTCGACAATACGCATATTATCATCATATGATAATGTATGGGTTTGAAGAACATTTAACAAAGGGGTATCTTACGATAAATTATTATATGAACCGGATCCAACACGTTATCTATAATCCCTACAAGTTGTGACAAGTCAGATTCCTTCCTAAAATTTAGGCATAAATTTAGCACTAGGTTTAGGTCCAAGTTTCACCATATGAGATTTACAGGTTAAGTTCCTAAATTTAGGACATTAATTTGCTAGGGTCTTAGAAATTATAGGAAAAAATCTGACTTGTCGCAGTCTTATTGGTCAAGACCATAAATGACGTGATGAACCGGCCCCATATAATAATTTCTCGTATCTTACTATCTTATTGACTCAAAATTAATTCCTTTTGCATTCAAATTGTTAAAGGTTAAGATCCTCTCAATAAATGTGTTCTTATAGAATCGCATGATCATTAGTATAAGTTTGTTTGCAAGTTATATATGCAAAGAAATTGCACATCAACATTCCAACCTAGAGGTTGAAGAAATTCATTTGTTCTTAATTTTCCTTTTTTTATATACAAATTTGTTCTTAATTTTCATTAAAAGAAAAGGCATAAGAGTCGAAATTTGGGGCCAATTGGTAGATTTGTTAAATGAGTTGGATATTAACGGTTTGGTTAATTGTTCAAATAATGACTTAACCTTTGTGCAAATACTCAATTTAGGCCTCAACTTTGCAATTTAGTTGAACCAATTCCTAAATGTTTCAATTTCAACTCAAATAAGGGCTTAACGTGATTGTTAACACTTGATACCTAACACTAGAAACTAGAAATACCGGCCCTTATTTTATTCATCTAAATTCGAACGTTGAGTTGATTCGACAAAATTGAAAGGTTGAATCTTGAATCTGAGTAATTTTACACAGATTAGACTCTTATTTGAACATCTATCCTAAGGGTTTCAATAAGACATTTTATTTTACTAGTATTTACTTCTATGTGCGTTGCACGTTACCCATCATGTTTAAATTAAAATAAACTTTAAATAATAACTGAAATTAATTATAAGTAAAACTGTCAAAACTTAATCTAAACTCGATAATCCGCCCAATCCGGTTGAATCCAATTTGACCAAAAAAATTAAACGATCCAAACCCGTCATATCCAGACCCGATAAACTCGTAACCTGAATGACCCGAGAGTTAACCCAAATGACGCAAGAATATCATAAATTATTCATATAACTAATTTGGTATTTATTCATATAATTATGAATGTTCTATTCAGTAAAATCCACATTGTTATAATTTTAACCATTCTAAATTATCATTTATTCAATAAAATTTATATTATTGTTATAATTTTACCTATTATGATTAAATTTGCTATATTTCATTATATGAACAATAATCATATGAATAAATACTAAATCAGTTATATCAATAATTTATGATAAATTTATAATTAGTAACTTTTTTTACATAATGAATAAATAATTATTATTATTTAGTAATTTCTTGACAATTTTTTATGTTAGGTTTTACTACTATACTAATAATTTTAGTAAAAAAATATTGAAGAGGTTGGTTAAGATTAAAATTGGTCAAGAGTTTGTCTTCAATAAAAGATTATAATATATCAATTAATGAATATTATAAAAGAATTAAAATATTAATTATTCAATGGCTTTTTAGAAATATGTTTGATAATTAAGGATATAATAATCGATTCAAAAGTTTTACATGTGAACGTACTTTTTAATATAGTTTAGATATAGATATAGATGATTTAAGAATTCCAATCAACCCTTTACTGCAAAAGCAGTCCCGCGGGTTAGAATTATGACAGATCTCAAGAGAATTTAAAAGGGAAAAAGAGAAGGAAAATGGCGTGGTGGGCTTGCATGCCTGACTTATGGCAAGGGTTTATTCTGTACGCGTGTTGGGTATGGTGGGTGGGGTTTGGGTTGGGTCTTGGTATGGTCTCTGTCTCTTTTCTCTTTCTCTTTTCAGGTTTCCTGTCTCTTCCCTCTATGATCTCTCTTTCAAATTTCTGATGAACCCTTGGGTTCTGATGGGTGGAGAGAAGCAGATATGTCGAAGGTGAGAGAGATTGCCGGATAGAGGAAGAGGGAGAGGAGGGCAGACCTTGTGTCCGACCAAATTCCACTGTCCAAGGACTTCCATTCCAGCCCCTCTATCAACTCTCAAACTTCTTTCCCCTCTTATCCTTTAATTAGCAAGTCGTTTTCATTGAATTTGAAGTCTAAGCAGAAGAGTCAGATCGAAAAAAATAAGGTAAGATATATCTGAATATTTTTCTTTTCTTTTCCTCTTGGTTTGTTGTGGATATTTTCTTTTGATTATTGTTTCAATTTTCTTTTGTTTTTTGGGGCTCGGCCTGCATTGTTTGTATCAGTTTCAATTTAGTTAATCCATTCCTTGAAGCTTTATTTTGATTTAATTGCCTTTGAATTGTCCTGAGAATTCATTGTTTAATGTATGTTACCCGATTTGTTTATCGAACTTATTCAGTTTCTCATGGTTCAAGTCTCTTTGCTTTCAGCCACTCTTGACGGTTCTTGACAACCATTATCAACATGACTAGGTATTTAAAAGACATTATATTGCATTATATTAGTGAAATGTGTGTTTACTCTACATTGAGATTAATAGATATTTTGATATTATCTTTGAGTATGTTCTCATATAATCTGTTATGAGCTCTGTTTCTTTAATTAGCACCTCAAAGAGATTTGTGGAGCATGGAAAATTGAAACTTTCAGTGCTGTAATCATAGATAGAAGAACTGACAAAATGATATTTTGCTAATGGGATACCTGAGGTAAGTTTGAATATGTAATGGCACTTTATTAATTCTAGATTTTCAAGAATTCAATCATTGC